>JALIGW010000032.1:3699778-3704778 GCA_023053685.1 Diadophis punctatus similis | reverse complement strand
TTTCCCTCTCTCCCTTCTTCCCCCTCTATCTCCTTCTTTCTCTCTCCCTCCCTCCCTCTCTCCCTCCTTCCATCCCTCTCTCCTTCTCTCTCTCTCCCCCTCCCTCCCTCCCTCCCTCCCTCTCTCTTTGTGTTGTAGCTACCTGGGTCGCTTGCTCAGTATTAAACTTCTTTGTGAGGGTCCTTGTGAATATTTCTATTTTTCCTGTTTATTCTAGTATACAAATCTAGCACATTTGGTAAGCTTACGGTTCAATATATTAAGGAAGTCCACAAAACAGGCTAACTTAACTCAGTGACCAGCTCAACGACAGGTAGTCCTCGACTTACAACAGTTCGCTTAGTGACCATTTGAAGTTACCACAGCACTGAAAAAAGCGACTTATGACCATTTCCCCACACTTACGACCGCTGCAGCATCCCCAGGGTCAAGTGAATAAAATTCAGATGCTTGGCAACTGACTCACATTTACAACGGTCGCAGTGTCCCGGGGTCATGTGATCCCCTTTTGCGACCTTCTGATGGTGGGGAAGCCAGATTCACTTAACAACCATGTGTTGACAACTGCAGTGACTCGCTTAACAAACGTGTTAAGAAAAGTCGTAAAAATGGGGCAAAAAGTCACTGAACAAATTTCTCACTTAACAACATCAACGTTGGGCTCAATTGTGGTCGTAAGCTGAGGACTACCTATATGGGCATTGGTGCAGATATACCTATTCGACACACTGCATCTAAAGTTTCCCTAATGAAGGAGCTGAATTCTCTTTTCATCAAGAAAACGCCTACGCAGAAAAATCCAGAAGACCCACGGTAAGATAAAAATCACATCATCTACCCAACCTAACTCTTGTTCATCATCTTCTTTTAACGACCCCATAATCCCTTGCATTGGAGTGGAGTCAGGGCAACTGAATGGAGCTAGCAGAGTGTTTACTGGCCGGATGCCCTTCTTGTTGCCAGTGCGGAGTTTTGTTCAACAGATATATTCTCAGTGTGCCCAGAGAGAGAGAAATACCTTCCTCTACCTAGGATCGAACTCACAGCCTCCTGATTATGAGGCAAGAGCTCCACCTCTAGGCCACCGCACCACTCCAACCTAACTCTTGTTCATGACCCTTAGATATTCATCAAGGAGGCCCTCAACAATAACCCACCACCTATATTTTCTAACAAAAGACCCCTTAGAGGTCCTATGGCAGTGTTGGCGAACCTGTTTTGGCTCGGGTGCCAAAAGGGTGCGCGATTGCCCACACCCGTAATGTAATGCCCTCCCCTGCTGCATGCGCACAACCCCCACGCTGCCCCCGTGAATGCACACACACACACCCGCACTCCCCTCCCACGCATGCGCACAGGCCTCACTGAAGCCTCCAGACTTCTGGAAGGCCCGTTGGGCTGTTTTTTGCCATCCCCGGGGCTCAGGAAAACCTCCTGTAACCTGGAGAGAGTGAAAAACGGCCAAACGGACCAACCGGAAGTTCAGAAACAAACTTCCGGTTGGGCCATTGGGCCGTTTTTAGCCATCCCCAGGCTTCAGGGGGCTTTCCTGAAGCCTGGGGAGAGCTAAAATGGCTGAAAAGAAGGCCGAAAATTAGCTGGCCAGCGCGCGAATGCATGCTGGGACGGATATAGGGCAAAGTCTCGCGTGCCCTCAGATATGGCTCCGCGTGCCACCTGTGGCACGCGTGCCATAGGTTCGCCATCACTGTCCTATGGATTGAAGAACCCACCATGTGCATGAAGAGGACATCACCTTTGCTATACAACTTAGCAGTTTCGTATCTCTGCAGACATAATAGAAACAATATTGTAGGAAGAACATCTAAACATGTGGACTAAAGGAAGCCTCCACGTCTGGCACATTTAATACGGGATTTTCCTTCTCAGATTCCTGTGTCAAATTTAGCAAGAGGGAAGGTCACCTCCTGGACAGTAAAGAATTGTTTCTCCTCTATCTAATGTCATCCATACTCAAGCACTTGTGAGGTCCTTAGTCACATCCAATTTAAAAAATTTTACAGAGTTGGAAGGGACATTGGAGATCTTCTAGTCCAGCCCCCTGCTCAAGAAGGACACCCTATACCATTTCAGGGAAATGGTTGTCCAGTCTCTTCTTCAAAACCTCCAGTGATGGAGCACCCACAGCTTCTGGAGGCAAACCCTTTCACTGATTATAATAGAATCATAGGACTGAAAGGGATCTGGAAGTTTTTTACAGATTTCGATTTATTATTAGAGTTGGAAGGGACCTTGTAGGTCATCTAGTCCAACCCCCTGCTCAAGCAGGAGTTCCTACACCCTTTGAGACAGATGGCAGTCCAGTCTCCCCTTGAAGGTCGCAAGTGTTGGGGCTCTCACAACTTCCGCTGGCAAGCTGTTCCACTGGTTGATCGCTCTCACCGTCAGAAAGTTTCTCCTCACTTCCAGGTTGAATCTCTCCTTGGTCAGCTTCCATCCGTTATTCCTTGTCTGGCTTTCTGGTGCCATAGAGAACAGCCTGACCCCCTCCTCTCTGTGGCAGCCCCTCAAGTATTGGAACACTGCTATCATGTCACCCTGGTCCTTCTCTTCGCCAGACTGTCCAAGCTCAGTTCCTGCAACCGCTCTTCGTATGTTTTATTTTCCAGACCTTTTATCATCCTGGTTGCTCTCTTCTGCACTTTCTTCTAGTCCAACCCCTGCTCAGGCAGGAAATCCTATACCATTTCAGAAAATGGTTATCCAATTTCTTATTAAAAACCTCCAGGAATGGAGCATCCACAACTTCTGAAGGCACGTCATTCCACTGGTGAATTGTTCTCACTGTCAGGAAATTTCTCCCTAGTTTTAGGTTGCTTCTCTCCTTGATTAGTTTCCATCCATTGTTTTCATTAAACCAGACCTACCCAATTCTTGCAACAGTTCTTCATATGTTAGATATCCCTTCTTCTCCTCCTATATCAAGAACACCTAGAAATTATAGAAAGTCAAACACAAGGCCCGTGGGCATCACTTCGACCCAGTCTATCCAATGCAAAGAGGAAACATGCCAGCAGTTTGAAGAGTGGCGTCAAGCTGGCCACGCCCACCCAGTTGGCCACGCCCACCCAATAGACCACGCCCCCTGCCCCCCTCAGTCAATCACAGCCCTGATGCCGCCCTCAATGAAATTGAGTTTGACACCCCTGGTCTAGACAGTCCCTTATCTGAAATAGTATAGGTTCTCTTGCTTGAGCAGGGGGCTGGACTAGAAGACCTCCAAGGTCCCCTGCAGCTCATTCATTCTATTCTTTTTCTAAAATAATCTTTCAATTTCAATGGAAGATTATAGCATTGACTTTGTTATTGGTGTTCTTGTCGTTGTTGGCCTGCAGCTTCAAATCGCCTTCAAACTACGTGGCACAATGAGCTCCAAATATTTTTTAAATTCATCTTTAATTGCACTAAAACTAGGACGTCCCAGCAGCTACAAATAATGACGTGAAAAATAGTGTCCCTGTACACTCGAGACAGATTGAAACCTCTGATTGCTCCTTATGCTTTCACGGACCTATTAATTATTCAACTTTTATTAATTTCCTCCCCCCCCCTTTTTTAATCTAAAAACTCCGTGTTGAACGATATGCCTGATTTTGAATTATTGCCTCAGTGAAACTTGGATTGTTAGAAATAGAAAGTAGAAATAAACATGAGCACATCTCCTAAAATTAAAAGGAAGTCACCGTTATAAACACAAATCTATTTTTATTCCTTTGCTGTAGGGTAGACACCCATATAAGTATCTGGGTTTTTTCCCAACCTGACTATAAATGCATGTTAATTAATTACTGGATATTGTTAAGTTTAGACTGCTTAAAAAAGAAAAGAACATAACACTCATATCAGAATAAATATAACTTTTGACCTCTCAGCTGCTTTCGATACCGTTGACCACGGTATCCTTTTGTGCCGACTAAGAGAGTTGGGAGTGGGTGGCACCGTTTTACGGTGGTTCTCCTCCTATCTCTCTGGTCGGTCACAGTCGGTGTTGGCAGGGGGACAGAGATCGACCCCCTAGGCCCCTCATCTGTGGGGTACCTCAGGGTTCAGTTCTCTCCCCCCTCTTATTTAACATCTACATGAAACCACTGGGTGAGATCATCCGACGGCATGGGGTGAGGTTCCAGCAATATGCTGGTGACACCCAGTTGTACATCTCCACCCCATGTCAATTCAGTGAAGCAGTGGACGTGATGGGTCAGTGCCTGGAGGATGTAAGGGTCTGGATGGGAGTCAACAGGCTCAAACTAAACCCAGACAAGACCGAGTGGATGTGGATATTGCCCTCCGAAGGACCAGGTAGATCGTCCCTCCATAGTCCTGGGGGGAGAAAATTTAATCCCCGCAGAACGGGTTCACAATCTGGGTGTCCTCCTAGACCCACAGCTGAGATTATCCTTATCCTTATCCTTATCCTTATCCTTATCCTTAAGGTAAAGATTCCCCTGCACATGCATGCTAGTCATTCCCGACTCTAGGGGGCAGTGCTCATCTCCATTTCTAAGCCGAAGAATCAGCGCTGTCCAAAGTCGTCTCTGTGGTCATGTGGCCAGCATGACTAAACACCGAAGGCACATAGAGCATTGTTACCTTCCCACCAAAGTGGTCCCTATTTTTCTACTTGCATTTTTTACGTGCTTTCGAACTGCTAGGTTGGCAGAAGCTGGGACAAGTAACGGGAGCTCACTCCGTTACATGGCGCTAGGGATTCGAACCACTGAACTGCCGACCTTCTGATCGACAAGCTCAGCATCTTAGCCACTGAGCCACCCCGTACCTTAACCTTAACCTTAACCTTAACCTTAACCTTAACCTTAACCTTAACCCTAACCCTAACCCTAACCCTAACCCTAACCCTAACCCTCCGTCAGGCACAAAGAGTTAAGTTCTAGTTAAATTGATGTTAGGTAAGAGTTAACGCAATTCAAGAGAGCTTAGACCTAAAGTGTTTGTGGGAACAAAATGATTCCAGACTTATT
>JALIGW010000032.1:3696446-3699678 GCA_023053685.1 Diadophis punctatus similis | reverse complement strand
GCAGGAGGAGGAGGAAAAGGAGGAGGAAGAGGAGGAGGAAGAAGAGGAAGAGGAAAAGGAGGAGGAGGAAAAGGAGGAAGAGGAGGAGGAGGAGGAGGATGACTGTGGGGTCCTGGGTGGTCTCTGAGCTTGGATGTTTTCTTACAGACATTTCATGACCCAACTAGGTAACATCATCAGTGCAGGAAGGGAGTGGGTTTTTATTTTTTGTCTGTTCTTGGTTGGTTACTAGCTCAGTAAACTGTCTGCTGTCTGCTTATATAGGTAGTCCTCAACTTACAACCACAGTTAAGTCTAACATTTCTGTTACTAAGCGAGATAGCTGTTAAGTGAGTTTTGCCTCATTTTATGACCTTGCTTGCTACAATTGTTAAAGGAATCGCTACCGTTGTTAAGTTAGTTACATGGTCCTTAAGTGAATCTGGCTTCCCCCTTGACTTTGCTTGTCAGAAGGTAACAAAAGGGGATCACATGACCCCAGGACACTGCAACCCTCTGAATTTTGATCACTGCTGCCACAGTCAATAAGCGTGAAAAATGGTTATAAGCCATTTTTTCAGTGCTGTAGCTTCGAATGGTCACTAAACAAAACATTATAAGTTGAGGACTACGTGTATATATCCAGGGCAAGCCACTTTTATATAAACAAAGAGCAAACCCCACTTCCTTCTAGCACTGATGATGTTCCCTAGTTTGGTCATGAAATGTCTGCAAGAAAACAACCAAGCTCAGAGAGCATCAGGGATTTCACACTCCTCCTCCTCCAACTCCTCTTCCTCTTCCTCCTCCTCCTCCTTCTCCCTTCTAGCACTGATGATGTTCCCTAGTTTGGTCATGCAATGTCTGCAAGAAAACAACCCAGCTCAGAGTAGTTATCTAGTCTCTTAAAAACCTTCAATGATGAAGCACCCACAACGTCTGGTGGCAAGCTGTTCCGCTGGTTAATTGTTCTAACTGTCAGGAAATTCCTCCTTAATTCCAGGTTGCTTCTCTCCTTGATTAGTTTCCATCCACTGTTTCTTGTCTTGCCTTCTGGTGCTTTGGAGAACAGTTTGACTCCCTCTTCTTTGTGGCAGCCCCTGAGATATTGGAACACTGCTATCATGTTCTTTTGTCTAGACTAGCCAAACCCAAAATCCTGCAACCGTTAATTCTTCATATATTTTTAGTCTCCAGGCCTTTTAATCATCATATGTGCTCTTCTCTGCACTTTTTCCAAAATCTCAACATCTTTTTTTGTAATGTGGTGGCCAGAAAAAAAACCTGTGTTGGAATGAGTTTCAACACAGGTCACATCCAGATGTTTCAGCACTTTCAACCCTTTATGACCTGATGGCCATTCCTCTCACTAAGATGTGCCTCAAAGCAGCCCTTCCTTTCAGTTCTCCTATGTCCCAGCCGGTACCTCAGTCAGTGGTAGCATCTGGTCACCTTGCCTTCTATCGGCCCTTTTTCAAATGCCTTTGATTTTTCCACGGGTCAGAGTCCCTTCACCTGCTTCTTCCCCTTGCAATTTATGTCCCCAATATTTAACAGCTTCATTAGCTGGTCCTTCTAGTGAGCTAAGCAGGTTTACTTCATCTCGCATGAATAATTCATTCGGATGGTCCAAGGTATTTTCAACTAATTTTCTCCAACTCCACAGTTCAAAGGCACCCATTTATTACTTTGGTGCAACCTTTGGAAGATGCAACCTCTTGTAACAACTGGGAAAACAGAGTTTTGACCACCCAGGTCACAGAACACAAAGGATCTCACTGTCCTCCTCCTCCTCTTCCTCCCTCCTGCAAACTCCCTTCTAGCACTGACGATGCTACCTAGTTGGGGTCATGAAACGTCTGCAAGAAAAGAACCAAGCTCAGAGAACACCAAGGACCTCACAGTTCTCCTCCTCCTCCTCCCCCTCCTCCTCCTCCTCCTCCTCCTCCTCCTCCTCCTCCTCTTCCTCCCTCCCACACACCCATTCATTTCCAAACACTGACGATGCTACCTAGTTGCGTCATGAAACGTCTGCAAGAAAAGAACCAAGCTCAGAGAACACCAAGGACCTTACAGTTCTCCTCCTCCTCCTCCTCCCCCCCTCCTCCTCCTCCTCCTCCCTCCTACACACCCCATTCATTTCCAGCACTGATGATGCTACCTAGTTGGGTCATGAAACGTCTGCAAGAAAAGAACCAAGCTCAGAGAACACCAAGGACCTCACAGTTCTCCTCCTCCTCCTCCTCCTCCTCCTCCTCTCCTCCTCCTCCTCCTCCTCCTCCTCCTCCTCCTCCTCCTCCTCCTCTTCCTCCCTCCCACACACCCCATTCATTTCCAGCACTGACGATGCTACCTAGTTGGGTCCTGAAACGTCTGCAACAAACAACCAAGCTCAGAGAGCACCAACAGTCCTCCTCTTCCTCCTCCCTTCCTCCTCCTCCCTGCAAACCCCCTCCCTTCTAGCACTGTTGATGCTACCTAGTTGGGTCATGAAACATCCGCAAGGAAACCACCAATTCTGTGAGCACCAAGGACACCCACAGTTTAGAGCTACAAATATTCTCTTCAATCCATAATCTGTCATCTGTCAATATCTTTCTCATCATGGATGCTAGTTTATAAAGTACTCCCCTGTAGTTTGGGCTTTCATTTTGTCACCTTTCGGTTTCTATATGGCAATAGTGACAATTAAGGGGATGCCACAAAGAGAACAGGTTAACCTATTCTCCAAAGCACCTGAAGGCAGGACAAGAAGCAAGGGATGGAAACTAACCAAGGACAGAAGCAACCTAGATCTAAGAAGAAATTTTCCTGATAGTGAGAACAATTAATCAGTGGGACAGCTTGCCTTCAGAAATTGTGAGTGCTCCAACACAGGAAGTTTTGAAGAAGAGATTGGACAACAATTTGTCTGAAATGGTGTAGGACCTCCTGACTGAGCAGGGGGTGGACTAGAAGACCTCCAAGGTCCCGTTGATTCTGTTATTCTAGAAATTAAACAGTGGAATGACTTCCCTCCAGAAGTTGTGGGTGCTCCATCATTGGAGCTTTTCAAGAAGAGATTGGACAACCATTTGTCTGAAGTGGTGTAGGGTTTCCTGCCTGAGCAGGGGGTTGGACTAGAAGACCTCCAAGGTCCCTTCCAACTGTGTTATTCTGTTAACTTTCCTTCAATCAGACACAAAAGCAAACTTCACACCTAATGAGCCATGGTGGGGCAGTGGTTAGAATGTAGTACTGTAGGCTACTTCTG
>JALIGW010000032.1:3681446-3686446 GCA_023053685.1 Diadophis punctatus similis | reverse complement strand
CCTTCCTTCCTTCTTTTCCCTTCCCTTCTTCCTTCCTTCCTTCCTTCCTTCCTTCCCTCCCTCCTTCCTTCCTTCTTTTCCCTTCCCTTCTTCCTTCCTTCCTTCCTTCCTTCCTTCCTTCCTTCCTTCCTTCCTTCCCTCCCTCCCTCCCTCCCTCCTTCCTTCCTTTCTTCTTTTCCCTTCCCTTCTTCCTTCCTTCCTTGAGCCGTTGTCGCATAGTAGTTAGAATGCAGTATTGCAGGCTAATTCTCCCAACTGCACGCAATTCAATTCTCACTAGTTGAAGGTTGACTCAGCCTTCCATCCTTCCGAGGTGGGTAAAATGAAGACCCAGATTGTTGGGGGCAAGAGGCTGACTCTGTAAACCGCTTAGAGAGGGCTGTAAAGCACTATGAAGCGGTATAGAAGGGCTATTGCAATTCCTTCCTTCCTTCCTTCCTTCCTTCCTTCCTTCCTTCCTTCCTTCCTTCCTTCCTTCCTTCCTTCCCTCCCTCCCTCCCTCCCTCCTTCCTTCCTTTCTTCTTTTCCCTTCCTTCCTTCCTTCCTTCCTTCCTTCCTTCCTTCCTTCCTTCCTTCCTTCCTTCCCTCCCTCCCTCCCTCCCTCCTTCCTTCCTTTTCCCTTCCATTCTTCCTTCCTTCCTTCCTTCCTTCCTTCCCTCCCTCCTTCCTTCCTTCTTTTCCCTTCCCTTCTTCCTTCCTTCCTTCCCTCCCTCCCTCCCTCCTTCCTTCCTTCTTTTCCCTTCCCTTCTTCCTTCCTTCCTTCCTTCCTTCCTTCCTTCCTTCCTTCCTTCCTTCCTTCCTTCCTTCCTTCCTTCCTTCCTTCCTTCCTTCCTTCCTTGAGTCGTTGTGGCATAGTAGTTAGAATGCAGTATTGCAGGCTAATTCTGCCAACTGCACGCAATTCAATTCTCACTAGTTGAAGGTTGACTCAGCCTTCCATCCTTCCGAGGTGGGTAAAATGAGGTCCCAGATTGTTGGGGGCAGGAGGCTGACTCTGTAAACTGCTTAGAGAGGGCTGGAAAGCATTGTGAAGCGGTATAGAAGGGCTATTGCAATTCCTTCCTTCCTTCCTTCCTTCCTTCCTTCCTTCCTTCCTTCCTTCCTTCCCTCCTTCCTTCCTTCCCTCCCTCCCTCCCTCCCTCCTTCCTTCCTTCTTTTCCCTTCCCTTCTTCCTTCCTTCCTTCCTTCCCTCCCTCCCTCCTTCCTTCCTTCTTTTCCCTTCCCTTCTTCCTTCCTTCCTTCCTTCCTTCCTTCCTTCCTTCCTTCCTTCCTTCCTTCCTTCCTTCCCTCCCTCCCTCCCTCCTTCCTTCCTTCTTTTCCCTTCCCTTCTTCCTTCCTTCCTTCCTTCCCTCCCTCCCTCCTTCCTTCCTTCTTTTCCCTTCCCTTCTTCCTTCCTTCCTTCCTTCCTTCCTTCCTTCCTTCCTTCCTTCCTTCATTCCTTCCTTCCTTCCTTCCTTCCTTCCTTCCTTCCTTCCTTCCTTCCTTCCTTGAGTCGTTGTGGCATAGTAGTTAGAATGCAGTATTGCAGGCTAATTCTGCCAACTGCACGCAATTCAATTCTCACTAGTTGAAGGTTGACTCAGCCTTCCATCCTTCCGAGGTGGGTAAAATGAAGACCCAGATTGTTGGGGGCAAGAGGCTGACTCTGTAAACTGCTTAGAGAGGGCTGTAAAGCATTGTGAAGCGGTATAGAAGGGCTATTGCAATTCCTTCCTTCCTTCCTTCCTTCCTTCCTTCCTTCCTTCCTTCCTTCCTTCCTTCCTTCCTTCCTTCCCTCCTTCCTTCCTTCCCTCCCTCCCTCCCTCCCTCCCTCCTTCCTTCTTTTCCCTTCCCTTCTTCCTTCCTTCCTTCCTTCCTTCCTTCCCTCCCTCCCTCCCTCCCTCCCTCCTTCCTTCTTTTCCCTTCCCTTCTTCCTTCCTTCCTTCCTTCCTTCCTTCCTTCCTTCCTTCCTTCCCTCCCTCCCTCCCTCCCTCCTTCCTTCCTTTCTTCTTTTCCCTTCCCTTCTTCCTTCCTTCCTTGAGTCGTTGTGGCATAGTAGTTAGAATGCAGTATTGCATGCTAATTCTGCCAACTGCACGCAATTCAATTCTCACTAGTTGAAGGTTGACTCAGCCTTCCATCCTTCCGAGGTGGGTAAAATGAAGACCCAGATTGTTGGGGGCAAGAGGCTGACTCTGTAAACTGCTTAGAGAGGGCTGGAAAGCATTGTGAAGCGGTATAGAAGGGCTATTGCAATTCCTTCCTTCCTTCCTTCCTTCCTTCCTTCCTTCCTTCCTTCCTTCCTTCCCTCCTTCCTTCCTTCCCTCCCTCCCTCCCTCCCTCCTTCCTTCCTTCTTTTCCCTTCCCTTCTTCCTTCCTTCCTTCCTTCCTTCCCTCCCTCCTTCCTTCCTTCTTTTCCCTTCCCTTCTTCCTTCCTTCCTTCCTTCCTTCCTTCCTTCCTTCCTTCCTTCCTTCCTTCCTTCCTTCCTTCCTTCCTTCCTTCCTTGAGTCGTTGTGGCATAGTAGTTAGAATGCAGTATTGCAGGCTAATTCTGCCAAATGCAAGCAATTCAATTCTCACTAGTTGAAGGTTGACTCAGCCTTCCATCCTTCCGAGGTTGGTAAAATGAAGACCCAGATTGTTGGGGGCAAGAGGCTGACTCTGTAAACTGCTTAGAGAGGGCTGGAAAGCATTGTGAAGCGGTATAGAAGGGCTATTGCAATTCCTTCCTTCCTTCCTTCCTTCCTTCCTTCCTTCCTTCCCTCCTTCCTTCCCTCCTTCCTTCCTTCCCTCCCTCCTTCCTTCTTTTCCCTTCCCTTCTTCCTTCCTTCCTTCCTTCCCTCCCTCCCTCCCTCCCTCCCTCCCTCCCTCCCTCCCTCCTTCCTTCCTTCTTTTCCCTTCCCTTCTTCCTTCCTTCCTTCCTTCCTTCCTTCCTTCCTTCCTTCCTTCCCTCCTTCCTTCCTTCCCTCCCTCCCTCCTTCCTTCCTTCCTTTCTTCTTTTCCCTTCCCTTCTTCCTTCCTTCCTTGAGCCGTTGTCGCATAGTAGTTAGAATGCAGTATTGCAGGCTAATTCTGCCAAATGCAAGCAATTCAATTCTCACTAGTTGAAGGTTGACTCAGCCTTCCATCCTTCCGAGGTGGGTAAAATGAAGACCCAGATTGTTGGGGGCAAGAGGCTGACTCTGTAAACTGCTTAGAGAGGGCTGGAAAGCATTGTGAAGCGGTATAGAAGGGCTATTGCAATTCCTTCCTTCCTTCCTTCCTTCCTTCCTTCCTTCCTTCCTTCCTTCCTTCCCTCCCTCCTTCCTTCCTTGTTTTCCCTTCCCTTCTTCCTTCCTTCCTTCCTTCCTTCCTTCCTTCCTTCCTTCCTTCCTTCCCTCCCTCCCTCCCTCCCTCCCTCCCTCCTTCCTTCCTTTCTTCTTTTCCCTTCCTTCCTTCCTTCCTTCCTTCCTTCCTTCCTTCCTTCCCTCCTTCCTTCCTTCCCTCCCTCCCTCCCTCCTTCCTTCCTTCTTTTCCCTTCCCTTCTTCCTTCCTTCCTTCCTTCCTTCCCTCCCTCCCTCCCTCCCTCCCTCCTTCCTTCTTTTCCCTTCCCTCCCTCCCTCCTTCCTTCCTTCCTTCCTTCCTTCCTTCCTTCCTTCCTTCCTTCCTTCCTTCCTTCCCTCCCTCCCTCCCTCCTTCCTTCCTTCTTTTCCCTTCCCTTCTTCCTTCCTTCCTTCCTTCCTTCCTTCCCTCCCTCCCTCCCTCCTTCCTTCCTTCTTTTCCCTTCCCTCCCTCCCTCCTTCCTTCCTTCCTTCCTTCCTTCCTTCCTTCCTTCCTTCCTTCCTTCCTTCCTTCCTTCCTTCCTTCCTTCCTTCCTTCCTTCCTTCCTTCCTTCCTTCCTTGAGTCGTTGTGGCATAGTAGTTAGAATGCAGTATTGCAGGCTAATTCTGCCAACTGCACGCAATTCAATTCTCACTAGTTGAAGGTTGACTCAGCCTTCCATCCTTCCGAGGTGGGTAAAATGAGGACCCAGATTGTTGGGGGCAAGAGGCTGACTCTGTAAACTGCTTAGAGAGGGCTGGAAAGCATTGTGAAGCGGTATAGAAGGGCTATTGCAATTCCTTCCTTCCTTCCTTCCTTCCTTCCTTCCTTCCTTCCTTCCTTCCTTCCTTCCTTCCTTCCTTCCTTCCTTCCTTCCTTCCCTCCCTCCCTCCCTCCCTCCTTCCTTCTTTTCCCTTCCCTTCTTCCTTCCTTCCGTCCTTCCCTCCCTCCCTCCCTCCCTCCCTCCTTCCTTCCTTCTTTTCCCTTCCCTTCTTCCTTCCTTCCTTCCTTCCTTCCTTCCTTCCTTCCTTCCTTCCTTCCTTCCTTCCTTCCTTCCTTCCTTCCTTCCTTCCTTCCTTCCTTCCTTCCTTCCTTCCCTCCCTCCCTCCTTCCTTCCTTCTTTTCCCTTCCCTTCTTCCTTCCTTCCTTCCTTCCTTCCTTCCCTCCCTCCCTCCCTCCTTCCTTCCTTCTTTTCCCTTCCCTCCCTCCCTCCTTCCTTCCTTCCTTCCTTCCTTCCTTCCTTCCTTCCTTCCTTCCTTCCTTCCTTCCTTCCTTCCTTCCTTCCTTCCTTCCTTCCTTCCTTCCTTCCTTCCTTGAGTCGTTGTGGCATAGTAGTTAGAATGCAGTATTGCAGGCTAATTCTGCCAACTGCACGCAATTCAATTCTCACTAGTTGAAGGTTGACTCAGCCTTCCATCCTTCCGAGGTGGGTAAAATGAGGACCCAGATTGTTGGGGGCAGGAGGCTGACTCTGTAAACTGCTTAGAGAGGGCTGGAAAGCATTGTGAAGCGGTATAGAAGGGCTATTGCAATTCCTTCCTTCCTTCCTTCCTTCCTTCCTTCCTTCCTTCCTTCCTTCCTTCCTTCCTTCCCTCCTTCCTTCCTTCCCTCCCTCCCTCCCTCCCTCCTTCCTTCCTTCTTTTCCCTTCCCTTCTTCCTTCCTTCCTTCCTTCCTTCCCTCCCTCCTTCCTTCCTTCTTTTCCCTTCCCTTCTTCCTTC
>JALIGW010000032.1:3671446-3676446 GCA_023053685.1 Diadophis punctatus similis | reverse complement strand
CTTCCTTGAGTCGTTGTGGCATAGTAGTTAGAATGCAGTATTGCAGGCTAATTCTGCCAACTGCACGCAATTCAATTCTCACTAGTTGAAGGTTGACTCAGCCTTCCATCCTTCCGAGGTGGGTAAAATGAAGACCCAGATTGTTGGGGGCAAGAGGCTGACTCTGTAAACTGCTTAGAGAGGGCTGGAAAGCATTGTGAAGCGGTATAGAAGGGCTATTGCAATTCCTTCCTTCCTTCCTTCCTTCCTTCCTTCCTTCCTTCCTTCCTTCCTTCCTTCCTTCCTTCCTTCCTTCCTTCCTTCCTTCCCTCCCTCCTTCCTTCCTTCTTTTCCCTTCCCTTCTTCCTTCCTTCCTTCCTTCCTTCCTTCCTTCCTTCCCTCCCTCCCTCCCTCCCTCCCTCCCTCCCTCCTTCCTTCCTTTCTTCTTTTCCCTTCCCTTCTTCCTTCCTTCCTTGAGTCGTTGTGGCATAGTAGTTAGAATGCAGTATTGCAGGCTAATTCTGCCAAATGCAAGCAATTCAATTCTCACTAGTTGAAGGTTGACTCAGCCTTCCATCCTTCCGAGGTGGGTAAAATGAAGACCCAGATTGTTGGGGGCAAGAGGCTGACTCTGTAAACTGCTTAGAGAGGGCTGGAAAGCATTGTGAAGCGGTATAGAAGGGCTATTGCAATTCCTTCCTTCCTTCCTTCCTTCCTTCCTTCCTTCCTTCCTTCCTTCCTTCCTTCCTTCCTTCCTTCCTTCCCTCCCTCCCTCCCTCCTTCCTTCCTTTCTTCTTTTCCCTTCCCTTCTTCCTTCCTTCCTTCCTTCCTTCCTTCCTTCCTTCCTTCCTTCCTTCCTTCCCTCCCTCCCTCCCTCCTTCCTTCTTTTCCCTTCCCTCCTTCCTTCCTTCCTTCCTTCCTTCCTTCCTTCCTTCCTTCCTTCCCTCCCTCCTTCCTTCCTTCTTTTCCCTTCCCTTCTTCCTTCCTTCCTTCCTTCCCTCCCTCCCTCCTTCCTTCCTTCCTTCTTTTCCCTTCCCTTCTTCCTTCCTTCCTTCCTTCCTTCCTTCCTTCCTTCCTTCCTTCCTTCCTTCCTTCCTTCCTTCCTTGAGTCGTTGTGGCATAGTAGTTAGAATGCAGTATTGCAGGCTAATTCTGCCAACTGCACGCAATTCAATTCTCACTAGTTGAAGGTTGACTCAGCCTTCCATCCTTCCGAGGTGGGTAAAATGAAGACCCAGATTGTTGGGGGCAGGAGGCTGACTCTGTAAACCGCTTAGAGAGGGCTGTAAAGCACTATGAAGCGGTATAGAAGGGCTATTGCAATTCCTTCCTTCCTTCCTTCCTTCCTTCCTTCCTTCCTTCCTTCCTTCCTTCCTTCCCTCCCTCCCTCCTTACTTCCTTTCTTCTTTTCCCTTCCCTTCTTCCTTCCTTCCTTCCTTCCTTCCTTCCTTCCTTCCTTCCCTCCTTCCTTCCTTCCCTCCCTCCCTCCTTCCTTCCTTCTTTTCCCTTCCCTTCTTCCTTCCTTCCTTCCTTCCTTCCCTCCCTCCCTCCCTCCCTCCTTCCTTCCTTCTTTTCCCTTCCCTCCCTCCTTCCTTCCTTCCTTCCTTCCTTCCTTCCTTCCTTCCTTCCTTCCTTCCTTCCTTCCTTCCTTCCCTCCCTCCTTCCTTCCTTCTTTTCCCTTCCCTTCTTCCTTCCTTCCTTCCTTCCTTCCTTCCTTCCTTCCTTCCCTCCCTCCCTCCCTCCCTCCCTCCCTCCCTCCCTCCTTCCTTCCTTTCTTCTTTTCCCTTCCCTTCTTCCTTCCTTCCTTGAGCCGTTGTCGCATAGTAGTTAGAATGCAGTATTGCAGGCTAATTCTGCCAAATGCAAGCAATTCAATTCTCACTAGTTGAAGGTTGACTCAGCCTTCCATCCTTCCGAGGTGGGTAAAATGAAGACCCAGATTGTTGGGGGCAAGAGGCTGACTCTGTAAACTGCTTAGAGAGGGCTGGAAAGCATTGTGAAGCGGTATAGAAGGGCTATTGCAATTCCTTCCTTCCTTCCTTCCTTCCTTCCTTCCTTCCTTCCTTCCTTCCTTCCCTCCCTCCCTCCCTCCTTCCTTCCTTTCTTCTTTTCCCTTCCCTTCTTCCTTCCTTCCTTCCTTCCTTCCTTCCTTCCTTCCTTCCTTCCTTCCTTCCTTCCCTCCCTCCCTCCCTCCTTCCTTCTTTTCCCTTCCCTCCTTCCTTCCTTCCTTCCTTCCTTCCTTCCTTCCTTCCTTCCCTCCCTCCTTCCTTCCTTCTTTTCCCTTCCCTTCTTCCTTCCTTCCTTCCCTCCCTCCCTCCTTCCTTCCTTCCTTCTTTTCCCTTCCCTTCTTCCTTCCTTCCTTCCTTCCTTCCTTCCTTCCTTCCTTCCTTCCTTCCTTCCTTCCTTGAGTCGTTGTGGCATAGTAGTTAGAATGCAGTATTGCAGGCTAATTCTGCCAACTGCACGCAATTCAATTCTCACTAGTTGAAGGTTGACTCAGCCTTCCATCCTTCCGAGGTGGGTAAAATGAAGACCCAGATTGTTGGGGGCAGGAGGCTGACTCTGTAAATCGCTTAGAGAGGGCTGTAAAGCACTATGAAGCGGTATAGAAGGGCTATTGCAATTCCTTCCTTCCTTCCTTCCTTCCTTCCTTCCTTCCTTCCTTCCTTCCTTCCTTCCCTCCCTCCCTCCTTACTTCCTTTCTTCTTTTCCCTTCCCTTCTTCCTTCCTTCCTTCCTTCCTTCCTTCCTTCCTTCCTTCCTTCCTTCCTTCCCTCCTTCCTTCCTTCCCTCCCTCCCTCCTTCCTTCCTTCTTTTCCCTTCCCTTCTTCCTTCCTTCCTTCCTTCCTTCCCTCCCTCCCTCCCTCCCTCCTTCCTTCCTTCTTTTCCCTTCCCTCCCTCCTTCCTTCCTTCCTTCCTTCCTTCCTTCCTTCCTTCCTTCCTTCCTTCCTTCCTTCCTTCCTTCCTTCCTTCCTTCCTTGAGTCGTTGTGGCATAGTAGTTAGAATGCAGTATTGCAGGCTAATTCTGCCAACTGCACGCAATTCAATTCTCACTAGTTGAAGGTTGACTCAGCCTTCCATCCTTCCGAGGTGGGTAAAATGAGGTCCCAGATTGTTGGGGGCAAGAGGCTGACTCTGTAAACTGCTTAGAGAGGGCTGGAAAGCATTGTGAAGCGGTATAGAAGGGCTATTGCAATTCCTTCCTTCCTTCCTTCCTTCCTTCCTTCCTTCCTTCCTTCCTTCCTTCCTTCCTTCCTTCCTTCCTTCCTTCCCTCCCTCCCTCCCTCCTTCCTTCCTTCTTTTCCCTTCCCTTCTTCCTTCCTTCCTTCCTTCCTTCCTTCCTTCCCTCCCTCCCTCCCTCCTTCCTTCCTTCTTTTCCCTTCCCTTCTACCTTCCTTCCTTCCTTCCTTCCTTCCTTCCTTCCTTCCTTCCTTCCTTCCCTCCCTCCCTCCCTCCCTCCTTCCTTCCTACTTTTCCCTTCCCTTCTTCCTTCCTTCCTTCCTTCCTTCCTTCCTTCCTTCCTTCCTTCCTTCCTTCCTTCCTTCCTTCCCTCCCTCCCTCCCTCCTTCCTTCTTTTCCCTTCCCTCCTTCCTTCCTTCCTTCCTTCCTTCCTTCCTTCCTTCCTTCCTTCCTTCCCTCCCTCCTTCCTTCCTTCTTTTCCCTTCCCTTCTTCCTTCCTTCCTTCCTTCCCTCCCTCCCTCCTTCCTTCCTTCCTTCTTTTCCCTTCCCTTCTTCCTTCCTTCCTTCCTTCCTTCCTTCCTTCCTTCCTTCCTTCCTTCCTTCCTTCCTTGAGTCGTTGTGGCATAGTAGTTAGAATGCAGTATTGCAGGCTAATTCTGCCAACTGCACGCAATTCAATTCTCACTAGTTGAAGGTTGACTCAGCCTTCCATCCTTCCGAGGTGGGTAAAATGAAGACCCAGATTGTTGGGGGCAAGAGGCTGACTCTGTAAACTGCTTAGAGAGGGCTGGAAAGCATTGTGAAGCGGTATAGAAGGGCTATTGCAATTCCTTCCTTCCTTCCTTCCTTCCTTCCTTCCTTCCTTCCTTCCTTCCTTCCTTCCTTCCTTCCTTCCTTCCTTCCCTCCCTCCCTCCCTCCCTCCTTCCTTCTTTTCCCTTCCCTCCTTCCTTCCTTCCTTCCTTCCTTCCTTCCTTCCTTCCTTCCTTCCTTCCCTCCCTCCTTCCTTCCTTCTTTTCCCTTCCCTTCTTCCTTCCTTCCTTCCTTCCCTCCCTCCCTCCTTCCTTCCTTCCTTCTTTTCCCTTCCCTTCTTCCTTCCTTCCTTCCTTCCTTCCTTCCTTCCTTCCTTCCTTCCTTCCTTGAGTCGTTGTGGCATAGTAGTTAGAATGCAGTATTGCAGGCTAATTCTGCCAACTGCACGCAATTCAATTCTCACTAGTTGAAGGTTGACTCAGCCTTCCATCCTTCCGAGGTGGGTAAAATGAGGACCCAGATTGTTGGGGGCAAGAGGCTGACTCTGTAAACTGCTTAGAGAGGGCTGTAAAGCACTATGAAGCGGTATAGAAGGGCTATTGCAATTCCTTCCTTCCTTCCTTCCTTCCTTCCTTCCTTCCTTCCTTCCTTCCCTCCCTCCCTCCTTACTTCCTTTCTTCTTTTCCCTTCCCTTCTTCCTTCCTTCCTTCCTTCCTTCCTTCCTTCCTTCCTTCCTTCCTTCCCTCCTTCCTTCCTTCCCTCCCTCCCTCCTTCCTTCCTTCTTTTCCCTTCCCTTCTTCCTTCCTTCCTTCCTTCCTTCCCTCCCTCCCTCCCTCCCTCCTTCCTTCCTTCTTTTCCCTTCCCTCCCTCCTTCCTTCCTTCCTTCCTTCCTTCCTTCCTTCCTTCCTTCCTTCCTTCCTTCCTTCCTTCCTTCCTTCCCTCCCTCCTTCCTTCCTTCTTTTCCCTTCCCTTCTTCCTTCCTTCCTTCCTTCCTTCCTTCCTTCCTTCCCTCCCTCCCTCCCTCCCTCCCTCCCTCCCTCCCTCCTTCCTTCCTTTCTTCTTTTCCCTTCCCTTCTTCCTTCCTTCCTTG
>JALIGW010000032.1:3661446-3666446 GCA_023053685.1 Diadophis punctatus similis | reverse complement strand
CTGTAAACTGCTTAGAGAGGGCTGGAAAGCATTGTGAAGCGGTATAGAAGGGCTATTGCAATTCCTTCCTTCCTTCCTTCCTTCCTTCCTTCCTTCCTTCCTTCCTTCCTTCCTTCCTTCCCTCCCTCCCTCCTTCCTTCCTTCTTTTCCCTTCCCTCCTTCCTTCCTTCCTTCCTTCCTTCCTTCCTTCCTTCCTTCCCTCCCTCCTTCCTTCCTTCTTTTCCCTTCCCTTCTTCCTTCCTTCCTTCCTTCCCTCCCTCCCTCCTTCCTTCCTTCCTTCTTTTCCCTTCCCTTCTTCCTTCCTTCCTTCCTTCCTTCCTTCCTTCTTTCCTTCCTTCCTTCCTTCCTTCCTTCCTTCCTTCCTTCCTTCCTTCCTTGAGTCGTTGTGGCATAGTAGTTAGAATGCAGTATTGCAGGCTAATTCTGCCAACTGCACGCAATTCAATTCTCACTAGTTGAAGGTTGACTCAGCCTTCCATCCTTCCGAGGTGGGTAAAATGAAGACCCAGATTGTTGGGGGCAAGAGGCTGACTCTGTAAACTGCTTAGAGAGGGCTGGAAAGCATTGTGAAGCGGTATAGAAGGGCTATTGCAATTCCTTCCTTCCTTCCTTCCTTCCTTCCTTCCTTCCTTCCTTCCTTCCTTCCTTCCTTCCTTCCTTCCTTCCTTCCTTCCTTCCCTCCCTCCCTCCCTCCTTACTTCCTTTCTTCTTTTCCCTTCCCTTCTTCCTTCCTTCCTTCCTTCCTTCCTTCCTTCCTTCCTTCCCTCCTTCCTTCCTTCCCTCCCTCCCTCCTTCCTTCCTTCTTTTCCCTTCCCTTCTTCCTTCCTTCCTTCCTTCCTTCCCTCCCTCCCTCCCTCCCTCCTTCCTTCCTTCTTTTCCCTTCCCTCCCTCCTTCCTTCCCTCCCTCCTTCCTTCCTTCCTTCCTTCCTTCCTTCCTTCCTTCCTTCCTTCCTTCCTTCCTTCCTTCCTTCCTTGAGCCGTTGTCGCATAGTAGTTAGAATGCAGTATTGCAGGCTAATTCTGCCAAATGCAAGCAATTCAATTCTCACTAGTTGAAGGTTGACTCAGCCTTCCATCCTTCCGAGGTGGGTAAAATGAAGACCCAGATTGTTGGGGGCAAGAGGCTGACTCTGTAAACTGCTTAGAGAGGGCTGGAAAGCATTGTGAAGCGGTATAGAAGGGCTATTGCAATTCCTTCCTTCCTTCCTTCCTTCCTTCCTTCCTTCCTTCCTTCCTTCCTTCCTTCCTTCCTTCCTTCCTTCCTTCCCTCCTTCCTTCCCTCCCTCCCTCCTTCCTTCCTTCTTTTCCCTTCCCTTCTTCCTTCCTTCCTTCCTTCCTTCCCTCCCTCCCTCCTTCCTTCCTTCTTTTCCCTTCCCTTCTTCCTTCCTTCCTTCCTTCCTTCCTTCCTTCCTTCCTTCCTTCCTTCCCTCCCTCCTTCCTTCCTTCTTTTCCCTTCCCTTCTTCCTTCCTTCCTTCCTTCCTTCCTTCCTTCCTTCCTTCCTTCCCTCCTTCCTTCCTTCCCTCCCTCCCTCCTTCCTTCCTTCTTTTCTTCTTTTCCCTTCCCTTCTTCCTTCCTTCCTTGAGCCGTTGTCGCATAGTAGTTAGAATGCAGTATTGCAGGCTAATTCTGCCAAATGCAAGCAATTCAATTCTCACTAGTTGAAGGTTGACTCAGCCTTCCATCCTTCCGAGGTGGGTAAAATGAGGACCCAGATTGTTGGGGGCAAGAGGCTGACTCTGTAAACTGCTTAGAGAGGGCTGGAAAGCATTGTGAAGCGGTATAGAAGGGCTATTGCAATTCCTTCCTTCCTTCCTTCCTTCCTTCCTTCCTTCCTTCCTTCCTTCCTTCCTTCCTTCCTTCCTTCCTTCCTTCCTTCCTTCCTTGAGTCGTTGTGGCATAGTAGTTAGAATGCAGTATTGCAGGCTAATTCTGCCAACTGCACGCAATTCAATTCTCACTAGTTGAAGGTTGACTCAGCCTTCCATCCTTCCGAGGTGGGTAAAATGAGGACCCAGATTGTTGGGGGCAAGAGGCTGACTCTGTAAACCGCTTAGAGAGGGCTGGAAAGCATTGTGAAGCGGTATAGAAGGGCTATTGCAATTCCTTCCTTCCTTCCTTCCTTCCTTCCTTCCTTCCTTCCTTCCTTCCTTCCCTCCTTCCTTCCTTCCCTCCCTCCCTCCCTCCTTCCTTCCTTCTTTTCCCTTCCCTCCTTCCTTCCTTCCTTCCTTCCTTCCTTCCTTCCCTCCCTCCCTCCCTCCTTCCTTCCTTCTTTTCCCTTCCCTTCTACCTTCCTTCCTTCCTTCCTTCCTTCCTTCCTTCCTTCCTTCCTTCCTTCCTTCCCTCCCTCCCTCCCTCCTTCCTTCCTACTTTTCCCTTCCCTTCTTCCTTCCTTCCTTCCTTCCTTCCTTCCTTCCTTCCTTCCTTCCTTCCCTCCCTCCCTCCCTCCTTCCTTCCTTCTTTTCCCTTCCTTCCTTCCTTCCTTCCTTCCTTCCTTCCTTCCTTCCTTCCTTCCTTCCTTCCTTCCTTCCTTCCTTCCTTCCTTGAGCCGTTGTCGCATAGTAGTTAGAATGCAGTATTGCAGGCTAATTCTGCCAAATGCAAGCAATTCAATTCTCACTAGTTGAAGGTTGACTCAGCCTTCCATCCTTCCGAGGTGGGTAAAATGAAGACCCAGATTGTTGGGGGCAAGAGGCTGACTCTGTAAACCGCTTAGAGAGGGCTGGAAAGCATTGTGAAGCGGTATAGAAGGGCTATTGCAATTCCTTCCTTCCTTCCTTCCTTCCTTCCTTCCTTCCTTCCTTCCTTCCTTCCTTCCCTCCTTCCTTCCTTCCCTCCCTCCCTCCTTCCTTCCTTCTTTTCCCTTCCCTTCTTCCTTCCTTCCTTCCTTCCTTCCTTCCTTCCCTCCCTCCCTCCCTCCTTCCTTCCTTCTTTTCCCTTCCCTCCCTCCCTCGCTCCCTCCCTCCCTCCTTCCTTCCTTCCTTCCTTCCTTCCTTCCTTCCTTCCTTCCTTCCTTCCTTCCTTCCTTCCTTGAGTCGTTGTGGCATAGTAGTTAGAATGCAGTATTGCAGGCTAATTCTGCCAACTGCACGCAATTCAATTCTCACTAGTTGAAGGTTGACTCAGCCTTCCATCCTTCCGAGGTGGGTAAAATGAGGACCCAGATTTTTGGGGGCAGGAGGCTGACTCTGTAAACTGCTTAGAGAGGGCTGGAAAGCATTGTGAAGCGGTATAGAAGGGCTATTGCAATTCCTTCCTTCCTTCCTTCCTTCCTTCCTTCCTTCCTTCCTTCCTTCCTTCCTTCCTTCCTTCCCTCCCTCCCTCCCTCCTTCCATCTTTTCCCTTCCCTTCTACCTTCCTTCCTTCCTTCCTTCCTTCCTTCCTTCCTTCCTTCCTTCCTTCCCTCCCTCCCTCCCTCCCTCCCTCCTTCCTTCCTACTTTTCCCTTCCCTTCTTCCTTCCTTCCTTCCTTCCTTCCTTCCTTCCTTCCTTCCTTCCTTCCTTCCCTCCCTCCCTCCTTCCTTCCTTCTTTTCCCTTCCCTTCTTCCTTCCTTCCTTCCTTCCTTCCTTCCTTCCTTCCTTCCTTCCTTCCTTCCTTCCTTCCTTCCTTCCTTCCTTCCTTCCTTCCTTGAGTCGTTGTGGCATAGTAGTTAGAATGCAGTATTGCAGGCTAATTCTGCCAAATGCAAGCAATTCAATTCTCACTAGTTGAAGGTTGACTCAGCCTTCCATCCTTCCGAGGTGGGTAAAATGAAGACCCAGATTGTTGGGGGCAAGAGGCTGACTCTGTAAACTGCTTAGAGAGGGCTGTAAAGCACTATGAAGCGGTATAGAAGGGCTATTGCAATTCCTTCCTTCCTTCCTTCCTTCCTTCCTTCCTTCCTTCCTTCCTTCCTTCCTTCCCTCCCTCCCTCCTTACTTCCTTTCTTCTTTTCCCTTCCCTTCTTCCTTCCTTCCTTCCTTCCTTCCTTCCTTCCTTCCTTCCTTCCTTCCTTCCTTCCCTCCCTCCCTCCCTCCTTCCTTCTTTTCCCTTCCCTCCTTCCTTCCTTCCTTCCTTCCTTCCTTCCTTCCTTCCTTCCCTCCCTCCTTCCTTCCTTCTTTTCCCTTCCCTTCTTCCTTCCTTCCTTCCCTCCCTCCCTCCTTCCTTCCTTCCTTCTTTTCCCTTCCCTTCTTCCTTCCTTCCTTCCTTCCTTCCTTCCTTCCTTCCTTCCTTCCTTCCTTCCTTCCTTGAGTCGTTGTGGCATAGTAGTTAGAATGCAGTATTGCAGGCTAATTCTGCCAACTGCACGCAATTCAATTCTCACTAGTTGAAGGTTGACTCAGCCTTCCATCCTTCCGAGGTGGGTAAAATGAAGACCCAGATTGTTGGGGGCAAGAGGCTGACTCTGTAAACCGCTTAGAGAGGGCTGGAAAGCATTGTGAAGCGGTATAGAAGGGCTATTGCAATTCCTTCCTTCCTTCCTTCCTTCCTTCCTTCCTTCCTTCCTTCCTTCCTTCCCTCCTTCCTTCCTTCCCTCCCTCCCTCCTTCCTTCCTTTCCCTTCCCTTCTTCCTTCCTTCCTTCCTTCCTTCCCTCCCTCCCTCCTTCCTTCCTTCTTTTCCCTTCCCTTCTTCCTTCCTTCCTTCCTTCCTTCCTTCCTTCCTTCCTTCCTTCCTTCCCTCCCTCCCTCCCTCCTTACTTCCTTTCTTCTTTTCCCTTCCCTTCTTCCTTCCTTCCTTCCTTCCTTCCTTCCTTCCTTCCTTCCTTCCCTCCTTCCTTCCTTCCCTCCCTCCCTCCCTCCTTCCTTCCTTCTTTTCCCTTCCCTTCTTCCTTCCTTCCTTCCTTCCTTCCCTCCCTCCCTCCCTCCCTCCTTCCTTCCTTCTTTTCCCTTCCCTCCCTCCCTCCTTCCTTCCTTCCTTCCTTCCTTCCTTCCTTCCTTCCTTCCTTCCTTCCTTCCTTCCTTCCTTCCTTCCTTCCTTCCTTCCTTCCTTCCTTCCTTCCTTGAGTCGTTGTGGCATAGTAGT
>JALIGW010000032.1:3628946-3656446 GCA_023053685.1 Diadophis punctatus similis | reverse complement strand
TTCCTTCCTTCCTTCCTTCCTTCCTTCCTTCCTTCCTTCCTTCCTTGAGTCGTTGTGGCATAGTAGTTAGAATGCAGTATTGCATGCTAATTCTGCCAACTGCACGCAATTCAATTCTCACTAGTTGAAGGTTGACTCAGCCTTCCATCCTTCCGAGGTGGGTAAAATGAAGACCCAGATTGTTGGGGGCAGGAGGCTGACTCTGTAAACTGCTTAGAGAGGGCTGGAAAGCATTGTGAAGCGGTATAGAAGGGCTATTGCAATTCCTTCCTTCCTTCCTTCCTTCCTTCCTTCCTTCCTTCCTTCCTTCCCTCCCTCCCTCCCTCCCTCCTTCCTTCTTTTCCCTTCCCTTCTTCCTTCCTTCCTTCCTTCCCTCCCTCCCTCCCTCCCTCCCTCCTTCCTTCCTTCTTTTCCCTTCCCTTCTTCCTTCCTTCCTTCCTTCCTTCCTTCCTTCCTTCCTTCCTTCCTTCCTTCCTTCCTTCCTTCCCTCCCTCCCTCCCTCCCTCCCTCCCTCCCTCCCTCCCTCCCTCCTTCCTTCCTTTCTTCTTTTCCCTTCCCTTCTTCCTTCCTTCCTTGAGCCGTTGTCGCATAGTAGTTAGAATGCAGTATTGCAGGCTAATTCTGCCAAATGCAAGCAATTCAATTCTCACTAGTTGAAGGTTGACTCAGCCTTCCATCCTTCCGAGGTGGGTAAAATGAAGACCCAGATTGTTGGGGGCAAGAGGCTGACTCTGTAAACTGCTTAGAGAGGGCTGGAAAGCATTGTGAAGCGGTATAGAAGGGCTATTGCAATTCCTTCCTTCCTTCCTTCCTTCCTTCCTTCCTTCCTTCCTTCCTTCCTTCCTTCCCTCCTTCCTTCCTTCCCTCCCTCCCTCCCTCCCTCCTTCCTTCCTTCTTTTCCCTTCCCTTCTTCCTTCCTTCCTTCCTTCCCTCCCTCCCTCCTTCCTTCCTTCTTTTCCCTTCCCTTCTTCCTTCCTTCCTTCCTTCCTTCCTTCCTTCCTTCCTTCCTTCCTTCCTTCCTTCCTTCCTTCCTTCCTTCCTTCCTTCCTTGAGTCGTTGTGGCATAGTAGTTAGAATGCAGTATTGCAGGCTAATTCTGCCAACTGCACGCAATTCAATTCTCACTAGTTGAAGGTTGACTCAGCCTTCCATCCTTCCGAGGTGGGTAAAATGAGGACCCAGATTGTTGGGGGCAAGAGGCTGACTCTGTAAACTGCTTAGAGAGGGCTGGAAAGCATTGTGAAGCGGTATAGAAGGGCTATTGCAATTCCTTCCTTCCTTCCTTCCTTCCTTCCTTCCTTCCTTCCTTCCCTCCTTCCTTCCTTCCCTCCCTCCCTCCCTCCTTCCTTCCTTCTTTTCCCTTCCCTCCTTCCTTCCTTCCTTCCTTCCTTCCTTCCTTCCTTCCTTCCTTCCTTCCTTCCTTCCTTCCTTCCTTCCTTCCTTCCTTCCTTGAGTCGTTGTGGCATAGTAGTTAGAATGCAGTATTGCAGGCTAATTCTGCCAACTGCACGCAATTCAATTCTCACTAGTTGAAGGTTGACTCAGCCTTCCATCCTTCCGAGGTGGGTAAAATGAAGACCCAGATTGTTGGGGGCAAGAGGCTGACTCTGTAAACTGCTTAGAGAGGGCTGGAAAGCATTGTGAAGCGGTATAGAAGGGCTATTGCAATTCCTTCCTTCCTTCCTTCCTTCCTTCCTTCCTTCCTTCCTTCCTTCCTTCCTTCCTTCCTTCCTTCCTTCCCTCCTTCCTTCCTTCCCTCCCTCCCTCCCTCCCTCCTTCCTTCCTTCTTTTCCCTTCCCTTCTTCCTTCCTTCCTTCCTTCCCTCCCTCCCTCCTTCCTTCCTTCTTTTCCCTTCCCTTCTTCCTTCCTTCCTTCCTTCCTTCCTTCCTTCCTTCCTTCCTTCCTTCCTTCCTTCCTTCCTTCCTTCCTTCCTTCCTTCCTTCCTTGAGTCGTTGTGGCATAGTAGTTAGAATGCAGTATTGCAGGCTAATTCTGCCAACTGCACGCAATTCAATTCTCACTAGTTGAAGGTTGACTCAGCCTTCCATCCTTCCGAGGTGGGTAAAATGAGGTCCCAGATTGTTGGGGGCAAGAGGCTGACTCTGTAAACTGCTTAGAGAGGGCTGGAAAGCATTGTGAAGCGGTATAGAAGGGCTATTGCAATTCCTTCCTTCCTTCCTTCCTTCCTTCCTTCCTTCCTTCCTTCCTTCCTTCCTTCCTTCCTTCCCTCCTTCCTTCCTTCCCTCCCTCCCTCCCTCCCTCCTTCCTTCCTTCTTTTCCCTTCCCTTCTTCCTTCCTTCCTTCCTTCCCTCCCTCCCTCCCTCCTTCCTTCCTTCTTTTCCCTTCCCTTCTTCCTTCCTTCCTTCCTTCCTTCCTTCCTTCCTTCCTTCCTTCCTTCCTTCCTTCCTTCCTTCCTTCCTTCCTTCCTTCCTTCCTTCCTTCCTTGAGTCGTTGTGGCATAGTAGTTAGAATGCAGTATTGCAGGCTAATTCTGCCAAATGCAAGCAATTCAATTCTCACTAGTTGAAGGTTGACTCAGCCTTCCATCCTTCCGAGGTGGGTAAAATGAAGACCCAGATTGTTGGGGGCAAGAGGCTGACTCTGTAAACTGCTTAGAGAGGGCTGGAAAGCATTGTGAAGCGGTATAGAAGGGCTATTGCAATTCCTTCCTTCCTTCCTTCCTTCCTTCCTTCCTTCCTTCCTTCCTTCCTTCCTTCCTTCCTTCCCTCCTTCCTTCCTTCCCTCCCTCCCTCCCTCCCTCCTTCCTTCCTTCTTTTCCCTTCCCTTCTTCCTTCCTTCCTTCCTTCCCTCCCTCCCTCCTTCCTTCCTTCTTTTCCCTTCCCTTCTTCCTTCCTTCCTTCCTTCCTTCCTTCCTTCCTTCCTTCCTTCCTTCCTTCCTTCCTTCCTTCCTTCCTTCCTTCCTTCCTTCCTTCCTTCCTTCCTTGAGTCGTTGTCGCATAGTAGTTAGAATGCAGTATTGCAGGCTAATTCTGCCAACTGCACGCAATTCAATTCTCACTAGTTGAAGGTTGACTCAGCCTTCCATCCTTCCGAGGTGGGTAAAATGAGGTCCCAGATTGTTGGGGGCAAGAGGCTGACTCTGTAAACCACTTGGAGAGGGCTGTAAAAGCACTATGAAGCGGTATATAAGTCTAAGGGCTATTGCTATTGTTACATTAAGCAGGTGGCCCAGCCACTCTATAAGCAAAGCCCACCCTTATTTTACCACAACTCCCCTTCTTCTCCAGCTTTACCATTTTTCAAGATGGTCACAGCACTTATGAATCCATTTTCCCCCTCAAACCCTCAGATTTATCACATTCATTTCAACTACATTTTCCCCCATATCACCACCACTCCCCTAAGTATTGCCAGTAAAAACTTAAAAATGGAAACGACGGACAAGTTTAGGGTTTTCAGGTGAGGATATTCAAAATGCTGCAGCACAGCGGTGTGGAATTTTACACGCCCGCTGCAGCCTGTTGTTGCATGACGCGCGGTCTTGGCTTAGGGAATCCGCTCCCATTTCTGAATGGAAAACTTAAGCATGTAGACTTTAGGAGAAATCCTCCCATCCTACCACCTCTTACAATACCGGACAACACAGTATCAACAGTAGAGACCTTCACATTTCTAGATTCTATCATATCTCAAGACCTAAAATGGTCATCTAACATCAAAAACATCATCAAAAAAGCACAACAAAGAATGTTCTTTCTGCGCCAACTCAGGAAGCTCAAACTGCCCAAGGAGCTGCTGATACAGTTCTACAGAGGAATTATTGAGTCTGTCATCTGCACCTCTATAACTGTCTGGTTCGGTTGTGCAACCCAACAAGACAGAAACAGATTTCAGAGGATAATCAGAACTGCAGAAAAAACGATTACTGCCAACCTGCCTTCCATTGAGGACCTGTATACTGCACGAGTCAAAAAGAGGGCCATGAAAATATTTACTGACCCCTCGCACCCTGGACATAAATTGTTTCAACTCCTACCCTCAAAACGTCGCTATAGAGCACTGCACACCAGAACAACTAGACACAAGAACAGTTTTCTCCCTAACGCCATCATTCTGCTAAACAAATAATTCCCTCACCACTGTCTAACTATTCACCAAGTCTGCGTTACTATTACTATTAGTCTTTTCATTGTTCCTATCACCCATCTCCTCCCACTTATAACTTGTTGCTTGTATCCTTATGATTTATATTAATATTGATTGTTTCCTGATTGTTTATTTGTACCCTATGACAATCATTAAGTGTTGTACCTCATGATTCTTGACAAATGTATATTTTCTTTTATGTACACTGAGAGCATATGCACCAAAGACCAATTCCTTGTGTGTCCAATCACACTTGGCCAATAAAGAATTCTATTCTATTCTATTCTATTCTATTCTATTCTATTCTATTCTATTCTATTCTATTCTATTCTATTCTATTCTAAAAATGTTCAAAATGCACTGAGATAAATGGGGCACCGCAGTGGCTCAGCGATCAAGACGCTGTGCTTATCGGCTGCAAAGCTGACAGCCCAGGTTTGAGACCCCAGCGCCACGTGACGGAATGAGCTCCTGTCCTTGCCTCAACTCCTGGCCACCTAGGAGTTTGAAAGCATGTAAATGATAGTAGATAAATAGATACCACCTAGGTGGGAGGGTAACAGTCCTCCATGACGTCATGCTGGCCCCATGACCGTGGAAACGTCTCCAGACAGCGCTAGCTCAATGGCCTTGAAATACCACCCAGTGTAGCCGACAACAACTAACGGAATAAAATCCGCAGGGACTCCTTTACCTTCATCTGACTGAGACAAATAAACCAAGCTATTTAAAACAAACAAACAAACCCAAGATAACCCAGGCTTAAAGCTGAGAGGCGGACTCTCTATGGAGCAGCAGCCCAGGGATTTTAATTGACCTGCTGACCAGCTGTTTTGGCTAGGATATTTGAGCGGGGTAGAGAATTTGAACCTAGGTTTTTATTGCAAACCTTTTAAGCATTTAAAGCAGGCTCATTTTCTGCCAGTGAAGACAATTCTCCTATCAGTGAAGTTTATACAGGTAATCCTCGACTTACGACCACTAAAAGAGAACATTATTATGGAAAATAATCAAGGAGAAAACCAAATAATCAAGGAGAGAAGCAACCTAGAACTAAGGAGAAATTTCCTGACAGTGAGAACAATCAACCAGTGGAACAGCCTGCCTCCAGAAGTTGTGGGTGCTCCATTCAAGAAGAGATTGGACAACCATTTGTCCATGCAGCTCTTTGGGTCCCCTGCTGTGGCTCCCTGTCCCATCACTGGTTGGCCTCGCCCTCCCCTCCCTCACCTGGGGCCTGAGTAGGTAAGGGCGACGGCGTGAATGGAGAAGTGGCAGGGGCTGATTCTCTGGCGCTGGTTGAGGAACATAGCCACCCCCGGCCGAGGCTACTCTTCGGGCGACCCTCCTTCCCCTCTCGCGACTCCCTGGCTGGCTCTGGCGGGGCCAGGAGTGTGTGTATGTGCGGAGAGATCCTCAAGCGAGCGCCAAAATACAGCAAAGGCATGCTCGAAGGGCGGGTGGCTGCTCGCTTAAGGAGGGTCTTTGGATGTGGCTTCTCTCCTGCCCTAAGGATCTGGCCATTGCCTTGCCGTGTCCTGTCCCATCCCCTGCCCTGCAGGTCTTCGACCGAGAGGATGGGTGTAAGCTCCAGCCCGAAGCGGCAGGAAGTGAAGGCTGCCTTCGCTCCGGCGACCCTCCTCCCCCTCCATCTCTCATGCGGGGTGGTGGGGGCACAGCAAGGCAATGGCCGGATCCTTAGGGCAGGAGAGAAGCCGCGTCCAAAGACCCTCCTTAAACGAGCAGCCCTCTGCCACCCACCCTCCGTGTGTGCCTTTGCGCCTTGAGGAGGGTCTCCCCGCGTGCGCCACAGCCAGCCAGGGAGTCGTAAGAAGGTGAGGAGGGTCGCCCAAAGAGAAGCCGGGGGTGGCGATCGTTCCTCAGCATACACAGAGAGAGGGAGAAAGAGAGATGGGAGAAAGAGGGAAATGAGGGAGGGAGAGAGAAATGGGGAGAAGGAAAGAGAGATGGAGAGATAGAAAGAGAGAGGGAAGAGAGAGAGATATTTATATATCTTTTTCTCATAGAAAAGAAAACAAAACATTCGCCAGACCAATCCTTGAATACAGCTCATCTGTCTGGAACCCACACCGCATATCGGACATAAATACATTAGAAAGTGTCCAGAGATACTTTACAAGAAGAGTCCTCCACTCCTCTACTCGCAACAGAATACCTTACGCAACCAGACTTGAAATCCTGGGCTTAGAAAGCTTAGAACTACGTCGCCTTCGGCACGACCTAAGCATAGCTCATAAAATTATCTGCTACAACGTCCTTCCTGTCAACGACTACTTCAGCTTCAACCACAACAATACACTAGCACACAACAGATACAAACTCAAAGTGAACCGCTCCAAACTTGACGGTAGAAAATACGACTTTAGAAACAGAGTGGTTAATGCCTGGAACTCACTACCTGACTCTGTGGTTTCGTCACCAAACCCCCAAAACTTTCCCTTAGACTGTCCACTGTTGACCTCACCCGATTCCTAAGAGGTCAGTAAGGGGCGTGCATAAGTGCACCAGCGTGCCTACCGTCCCTGTCCTAATGTTCCCTCTTATCAGTACCCATCTTATGTATATAAACAATGTTATATCTATGTATATTACCAACATGTACTTGACAAAAATAAATAAATAAATAACAATAAATAAAAAACAGAGCCACAAAACCTGGGTAGGCATAGCTGGGTGGGTGGGTGTCATGTGACTCGGTGGGAGTGACGTCGAGTTGGCTACGCCCACCCAGGTTTTGTGGCTCCGGGTGTTTTGTTTTCTCTGGGAAACGGGTCCAAATGGCTCTTTGAGTTTTTAAGGTTACCGACCCCTGCTTTAGGGTTTCCTGCTTGAGCAGGGGGTTGGACTAGAAGACCTCCAAGGTCCCTTCCAACTCTCTATTGTTCTGTTTTGCGAATGCAACTTAGGATGAAAGGGCGAAGGGATTGAGTGATGGTCCTTTTGGTTCCTCAATCCTGAAATCTAATGATAATGTGAAGATGTTCCTAGACTTAGACTTGATGCAATAGAACGCAAAAGTTCAAGTGAAGCCATCAAATTCAGCCTTCCATGAGGCAGAAAATGCAGAGTTCATGCCCTCCCCTGTAACACACACAGGAAAGAGGCAATTGTCCAAAGACTCCCAGTTTTGTTTCCCAACTGATTCCATTTCTGTTCTGTTCTTACCCTCAAAAAAAAAAAAATCCCCAACTCCTGATTACCCAAAATCAGTGGTGGTTTCCTACCAGTGCGGTCCACTCTATAGCACCGGTAGCGGCCCGCTGGTGATGTCATTTTTTTAAAAAAATTAATTTTTTAAAAATTTTCTTCTGCGCATGCCCAGAAGCCGAGTTTCCAGCACTGCTCATGCGCTGCCTTTCTACCCCACAGTGAGTCCAAGCAGGGGAGGATGGCTGAGGGAGCGCGTGAGACGCTGAAAGAACGGGCGGCAGGAACTCTCTCCATTCCCCTCCCTTCAGCAGTCCGAGAAGCCACGAACGTACAGTGATGATCCCAGGCATTTTCGCACGTTTGAGGCTTCTCGAGCTGCTAAGGGGAAGGGGAACGGGCGGCAGGACCTATCTCAGTTCCCCTCCCTTCAGCAGTCTGAGAAGCCATGCCCACCCAGTCACATGGCTGGCAAACCACACCCACAAAATAAGCCACGCCCACAGAGTGGTAGTAAAAAAATTAGGAACCCGCCCCTGCCCAAAATGATCCTAAAATGGTGGTACTCTTGCAAAGATCTGCAGCTCAGTTTCAGGGGATGGATTAATAGAAATGAAATTGGGTAAAATGTTAGTGGCAGAGTATACTTCCCTGCCCCTTGCCTAATGCCATCATAATAATAATAAAAAAAGTGAGCCTTCATCAGTCATGCTAGAATTTTCCAATATGAGCGGTGAGGAAGAGAACAACAGAGTTAAAAAGGGACCCCCTCTTCTTTGTGGCAGCCCCTCAAATATTGGAAGACTGCTATCATGTCTATGAGCCAAGGTGGCGCAGCGGTTAGAGGCAGAACTGCAGGCCACTTTAGCTGACTGTGATCCGCAGGTCAGCGGTTCAAATCTCACCGGCTCAAGGTTGACTCAGCCTTCCATCCTTCCGAGGTAGGTAAAATAAGGAGGACCCAGATTGCTGGGGGCAATATAAATATACATTGCTTACTGGTGTAAACCGCTTAGAGAGTGCTTGCACTGTGAGGCGGTATATAAATCTCACAAAATAAAATAAATAAATAAATAAATAAATAAATAAATAAATGTCACCTCTAGTCCTTCTTTTCATTATACACAGTATAATGTATAATAATATACATTATTATTTCATTATACACAGTATAATAAATACATACACAGTTCCTGCAATTGCTCTTTGTACATTTTAGCCTCCAGTCCCCTAATCCTCTTTGTTGCTCTTCTCTGCACTCTTTCCAGAGTCTCCACATCTTTTTTACATCGTGGCTACCAAAACTGGATGGAATATTCCAAGTGTGGTCTTACTAAGGCTTTGTAAAGCGGCATTAGAACTTCACATGATTTTGACTCTATCCCTCTGTTAATGCAGCCTAGGATTGCGTTGGCTTTTTTTTGGCAGCTGCCGAAGACGGTTGGTGTTGACTCCTATTTACCGTATTTTTTGGAGTATAAGACGCACCTTTTTACTAAGGTGACCAGATTTTAATATTTGTAAAGCGGGATACCATTGACGGGGGGGGGGGGTTCTAGGGGAGCAAGATGGGAGGGGTCCGTCTCTCTTATCCTGCAGCTTTGTGCACCCCCCCAAACACCCCCGGTGCGGTCTTGCCTGTTCATCGCCGCAGAGCCAAAGAAGCTGGTGGCGTTCGCGGTGCGGGGCTTCCCCGGCCGCTTTCCCTGGCCGCCGGGACACCGCCATTTGCGTTCTTTTGCCCTCTGCGCATGCGCAAAGCATTCTGCTTGCACAGAGGGCAGAAGAATGCAAATGGCGGCGTCCTGGTGGCCGGGGAAAGCGAGCGGGGGAAGCCCCGCGCCGTGAACGCCACCAGCTTCTTTGGCTCTGCGGCGACGAACAGGCAAGACCGCTGCTGCCCCTCTCACTGCCCTCCCTCCCAGCCTGGCAGGAGGAGGCAGGCGAGGCAGGAGGCAGAGGGGTGTGCAGGGCAAATTCAAATTAAAGAAGCGGGACTTTTTTGAAACGCCGCGGGACGCGGGACAAATTATTAAAAAGCGGGACTGTCCCGCCAAAAGCGGGACATCTGGTCACCTTACTTTTTACCCCCCAAAAGAGGGTGAAAACCTGGGAGCGTCTTATACACCGAATGTAGCCCCACCCACCAGCTGGCTGAGGGATTCTGGGAGTTGAAGTACACAAGTCTTAAAGTTGCCAAGGTTGGAGACCTCTGCTCTAGGACTCCAAGATCCCTCTCACAGTTACCGACATTCAGCCAGGGTGGTCCTATTCTATATCTGTGGAGTTGGTGCATAATTTTGTGTCCTCTTAGTTTAGGCCAGGCGTTACAGAGTCAAAATAAATGAATTTGTCTAATGCATGAATCAATCAAATAGGCAATTATTCTTACCACTGAAAACAACGAGGAAGAAACAGATCTGCGTTCAAATATGGCATTGAAGCATATTAAAGGGTGCTAATGGGATTATTTAAGGTGCTTAGCTTGACGGAATGCTTGTCAACATGGCAGTTACAGTTCCTGTTATTCCTATGGTTCCCCCACCCTCATTCTTCCCTCCTTTCCCCTCATGTACACTTCACACAATCTTCAACTCATTTCCCCCCCGAAGGAAAATCATGGTGCAAACACCTTGAGTTTCCTCGTTTTACTTTGAAGCAAAGAGGGGAGCAGACAGCTGATTTGGGGATGATTTGAGGAAGCTAAGATGGATCTGATTACCCTATTTTTTGGAGTATAAGACGCACCTTTTTCCTCCCTAAAAGTGGCTGAAAATTTGGGTGCGTCTTATACTTCGAATGTAGCTTTTTTCCCCAGCCCTAACTAGGTGCTAACAGATCTTCCCAGCTCTTACCTTGCAGGCTTTTTCATTGTTACTCTCTCCAAAGAATGTTTTTCCAGCCCTAAGTCTTTGCAGGGTTTTTTTTCATTGCTCTACTTGCTCCGAATAAGTTTTTTTCTAGCCCTAACCAGGTGCTAACTATCTTCCCAGCTCTTACTGGCTTGCAGGCTCTTTCATTGTTACTCTCTCAGAAGGTTTTTTTAAGTCCTAACCAGGAGATAAAATAATGTGCTGAAGCTGCTCCAAATAAGTTTTTTTTTAGCCTTAACCAGGTGCTAACAATCTTCCCAGCTCTTACTGGCTTGCAGGTTCTTTCATTGTTACTCTCTCCAAGAATGTTTTTTTAAGTCCTAAGTCTTTGCAGGATTTTTTTTCATTGCTCTACTTGCTCTGAATAAGTTTTGCTGGCTGGAGAATTCTGGGAGTTGAAGTCCACAAGTCTTAAAGTTGCCAAGGTTGGAGACCCGTGATCTAGGACATCATTTGTCTGACATGGCATAGGGCTTCCTGCTTGAGCAGGGGGTTGGACTAGAAGACCTCTATGGTCCCTTCCATCTCTGTTATTCTGTTCTGTTCTGTTATCATTCTGTCTCCATACTCACACCTGAACGTTCACGTCAACCTTATGAAAAGGACAAAATTCAACAGCAACCACGCAACTCTGATTCCAACCAGTAGTTCCTATTCCTAATAGAGGAAGGCATGAGTAATCTGATAGGTATTTTTGCATGAAACTGGTGGTACCTTTGGAGCAAATGCACCACATTAGTGGCAGAATGGCACTTAGCAAATCCTTAGTTTGCAACTGCTACTCAACCCAGATTTGAGAAAAGTCCACATCTGCTAGTAACTATTTGCTCCTATTTCTCTCCTCTCTGCCTGCTCACCTTCCCAACCACCAAAGTTGCTACTATGGAAAAGGATGAAGAATACAACAATGCTATATAACAACAGTTTGGGTGTATTCCGATAGTAGGAAAACAGTTAAAAAAAAGGCATGGCTACCAACTCTGAACCTCTTTGTCCTACACAAAGAACGGAGAATGTTTAGATGTGCTCATAATACCAGATCTGCATACTTAACTTACTTCCATAACCATTACAAGTCCACAGGGGTCCTTTACTAGCTTCTAGATCAGTGGTTCCCAAACTTTTTGTGATCGAGTACCACTTGGAGGTCCCGTACAGTCGCCGCGTACCACCTGGTTCCAGAGAAACTAAATTCGATCAGATATCACTTTATTTCCATAATTGTACCGTTCCTTTTTTGGCCCCGCGCATCCAGCAACTGGATTCTCGGGCCGCTGGGACCAGGTGGGTGGCGTGTGGCAACAGTTGCAAATCGTTGCCAGATTATCTTGTGTTAGGCAGTAAACATTTTTGTGAAGTAAAAAATAACTAACTAAAAATCGTTCATGACCCCGAAAGTGTTCGCGTACCACCTGGAAGGCCCTCGTGTACCACTAGTGGTACACGTACCACAGGTTGGGAACCACTGTTCTAGATTCATAAACCACCAACTGTACCCACCCCACGGCAATGAACAGGACTCCAGTTCCCATTTCTTCCTTGAGCAATTGTGGAGGAGATATTCCCCAAGGGCCTGTACTGTACCCTCTCCCCTCTTTTAACCAAGAGCAATGGACATGAGCATTGGTGATCAAAACTCTTGTATTGAAACGGCCGAATTAAAGAAGATAAATGCATTGTAATACTATATAACTGTGCGTAGCTTAGGAGAAGGAGGACAGGAAACCAGAAATAGGAGCAACTGAGTTTGCTAAAAATAGGTTTCTTTCTAAATATGCTTCTGACATATACTGGGCAAGACACAATATTGTAGCATTTTTTTGCATTTTATCTACTTTTGTACCGGCTGTCTTCTTGCTTGTGTAACCACACAAACAGAGGTGGTATTCAGCCGGTTCGGGCGAACCGATAGTGGCTATTTTGACCAGTTCGGAGAACCGGCAAATCCCACCTCTGGTTGGCCCCGCCCTCCCGCCCCTGCCGTTCCCTGTCCTTATATTACCATTTGTTTAGCTCAGCTGTTTCACGAGGCAGAACGGATTGCTGCGCCAAAGCTGAGCTAAACAACAGCTCACGTCACCAGCGCTGACACCGAGGGCGGTCTTTGAGTGCTTCCACATTTGCAAGCAGCGCGTGTGGGCCATGCACGTGCTCATATTTTTGGTGCTGCCGGGCGAACCAGTAGGTAAATTATGTGAATCCCAACCCTGCACACAAACCACATAAAGTATAAAGGCCCGCTGAATAAAACACCATTTGGGGGTTCTTCCAACATTAAGGGAGGAGCCACCTTTGTCCAGCTTTCAATAAATGTGTGGCTCAGATGTTGAATTGAACTCTACCTCTTTGTCCACGCCTGGACTAATCTAGATGTCACGATGTGAATATTGCCAGTTGTGCATCTCTATATTTTTCTACTGTTTCTTATATTTATGGTCAAGCAGACGTATGATATATTCTATTACGCATGTCTGCATTCCAGAGGTCTCCTCCTTCCTTTTTCTCTCCGCCATTTCTACCGGAGGTAGAAGTGATTTATTCCTTAATCGATAAAATGTAGCTTTACTAAGGATCTTTTTATTACTTTTCTACTGAAATAAATATTTTATTAATTAGATTTTAAACTGCGGTTTCCTTTATATAATGTCAGAGTTCCAGGAAAAGATCTATTTCGCCTCTGATGAGAGTAATTCTTATCTCAACACTAGATTCCTTGCTTGACCCTGGGGTTGGAGATCTGGAAATGACTCCTCCATTGCTTTTGGTGCCAAGTTTCAAGGGATCTCTTTCAAAATTGCCCACTTGGTACCAGGGATTAAATGTGGATTTAAAAAAGAGCTTGCAACAAGGAGGATGTGCTGAGAAATGCAAAATTATGGCATGGGATCAGGGTATCTGAGGAGCCGATGGGACAAGCCCACCCCACATGTGCCAGTGGAAGAGGCCTGGTATAGGTCCCGTCTGGTAAGGAACTAGAGTCGATGAAATCATTCAGAAGGGTGTTTTCTGCGGTGGCTCCATCTCTGTGGAACACTCTACCATTGGAGGTGAAAACTGACCTCTCTGTTTTGGCCTTCCGGAAGGGTCTCAGAACTTGGGTTTGCCGGATGCCTGGGGCCCTGAGGGAAGCGTTTACCACAGGAGGTGGCTGATGGGATAAGGAGACCTCACCACTGGAGGTGGCTGATGGGATAAGAATAGAGGTGGCCTGCTGCCGATTCAGACCGGTTCGGGTGAACAGGTAGTTCCGACCAGTGGCTGGGCCCAACCCCCCGCCCTGGCGCTGTCCCGTCCTATATAATCGCAGTTTTTTCGATGCCGCGCACGCTCACATTTTCGGTTCTGGGCGAACCGGTTGTTACAGTATGTGACGGCCACCTCTGGATAAGAAGACCTCACCCCTGGAGGTGGCTGATGGGACAAGACGACAGATTGTCCCATCCGTCTCTCGGCTCCTGTAGGCCTGGTTTTAGCACAGTTTTTAATAGCCTTTTAATATTGGCTCATTTTAATCTGTTGACGACTTTCCCCTTGTTTTCTATGATTTAGAAGCTGCCCAGAATGTCCTTGTAGGGAGGATGGCAGCATAGAAATTTAATAAACAAACAACAGCAAAAAAACAAATAAATAAAAAGAAACAGGTCAACCTCGTATCTCCCTCACTATAAGCCCACTGTAATGCCTCAACCCCATAGAGTCAAGTCCTTGAGGTGCTTCAGAAATGGTTCTAGAAGGAAAGGTAGAATCTTAGAGGTTAAAGGTCATTCGTGTCCACAACACAGGAGACGCTATGGGACAACAGGTGATGTTCCTTGCCACCCCCCAGCAGTTACCTGTGCTAGACCTTGCTTATCCAGTGTTTCCCACCGTGCTTCAATAAGGACGGTTAGCATCCTTTGGCCTTTTCAGCTGGACCTTCAGCCTCTTCATCCCAATCTGGAAACCATTCATGGCCTGGATGGCCGCTTGGGCGCTAGCAGGATTGTCAAAACTCACAAAGCCTGTCAAAACACAAGGAAGGTGCAGGATTTAACCAGCTGAAGGGGGGCGACAGGGCCATCCCACGCTAGATCATGTCAAGGATGAACATGGAACAGGGGGTCAAGGAGCTGCCCCCTTTCCCCCCCAGCGCTTGATGCAGGAAACTTCCAGCTTCTGACAATGTCATGGTGGGTTCGGGTGAGCAGCGTTGGGAATGGAATGGGTCGAGCGTTCACCTCAACTGAAAGCTGGCCGAGAGGAAGGATGGGAAGCAAGCCATGGAAAAGTTAGATTTTGGGGTGGAGGAATGAAGAGACGCCAAATGGACCACCAGATGGTGGTTGAAAGGGACAGGTCCTCAGCTGAAGTTATTCTTACAGAGGAGAGAAGGAAGGAGTGTTGCCAGGAGGGACTTTTAATGGGTCGCAGCAGCGGTGAAATGCTCCCGGTTTGCTTTTACCTGTTGGTCGTCGGAGAGCCAATCGCGAAGGCAGCGCGATGCTCCGCCCACCCGCCGGGACACCGCCATTTGAGTTCTTTTACCCTCTGCGCATGCACAAAGCGTTCTGTGCATGCGCAGAGGGTACAAGAGCTCAAATGGCGGTGTCCCGGTGGGTGGGCAGAGCGTCGTGCTATCTTCGCGATCGGCTCTCCGACGACCGACAGGTAAAAGCGAACCGGGAGCATTTCACCCCTGGGTCGCAGTGACGTGTCCACCTCAAACTAAAACATAAATTTCACTTCCCGTCTTGACTACTGCAACACGCTCTACATGGGGCTGCCCTTGAAGAGCATCCGGAAGCTCCAGTTGGTGCAAAATGCAGCAGCCCGCATGGTTTTGTGCACACCTCGGTGTGCACTTGTATCACCTCTCCTGCTGGAGCTGCATTGGATGCCGATTTGCTTCCGGGTACAATTCAAGGTGTTGGTTGCCACCTTTAAAGCCCTTCATGGCTTGGGACCAGGTGATCTGAGGGACCGTCTCCACCTGACCCACCAGATTGGGGAATGCTGTGGGTCCCATCCCCCTAGGGAGATACACCTGGTGGGACCCAGAAAAAGGGCCTTCTCCGTGGTGGCTCCCTCTCTCTGGAACATCGTTCCCCCAGAGATTAGAACAGCCCCCACTCTAATACTCTTCCGGAAGGCGTTGAAGTCCTGGTTCTGCCAGCAGGCCTGGGGAACCCAGTGCGGGATGGAACCCATTAAATGGCTCGTGTGATGTGTTGTTGCCGGGCGGAGGGTTATTTTATTATATTATTTTATTATTTTATTCTCTCTTTTATTAATTTTATTATTTTTTAATACGATGTTTTTATATTCTTGTAAGCCGCCTTGAGTCGGCATGTGCAAATAGGCGGCAATATAAATCTCCTAAATGAAAAAAATAAAACAACAACAACAATAATAATAGAATCATAGAATCCTAGGGCTAGAAGGGACCTTGGAGGTCCCCTGGTCCAACCCCCTGCCCAAGACAGGAATACTATCCCAGACAAAAGATTGTCTAGTCTCTTCTTGAAAACCTCCAGTGATGGAGCACTTACATCAGAGGTGGTATTCAGCCGGTTCAGACCGGTTCGGATGAACTGATAGCGGTGACCTGCGGGTGGGCCTGCTCACCCGCCCTGGCGCTATGCCGTCCTATTTCTGCATGTTTTTTCCTGAAAAGTTTTTTATTTTTTCCCCACAACCTCCATATACACATCCATGCATATACCATAATTCAAAACATACATAGCTATACATTTCTATCCAATATATCATAAATCAATATCCTAGTTTGGCACTTATTTATACTGCTATTTATCAGTCTGTTTTTTCCTCTTTTCATAGCACTCCCTCCCTCTCCTCCTTCTACCTTCTTTCTCCTTCTGCATGTTTTGAAGCCGTGCACATGTGTGCAAGCCGCATGCGCAAGCAAAGCGCATGGGCGGAAGGTCATGCGCATGCGCGGAAGGGGCGCATGCGCTCACATTTGTGAACCGGTAGGGAAGGTAAGTGGATGCCACCTCTGACCTACATCTCCAGGAGGCAAGTTCTTCTACTAATTAATCATTCTTACTATCTGGTCCACCCAAAATATTGGTCCACCAAGTTCTTGTACACCAAAAGATCTGGGGTTTTTATTACCGGATTGGCATTTGTATAGGTCACCAAGAAGATGCTGAACCTTGATGACTGGGTGGATAGCGTGGGGATGACAAATTTAGGAACCAGGATTGTATCTTGGAGACCAAATTAGGGATCCTACCCCATGAAAAGAAAACAACAACGACAACTATGTTAAACCTATTTTAAGGCATACACTGATATTTTTTTTACGTATCTTCTACCTCAGGACGGCAGGAAACATACCCATTTGGGGCAACTGTCAGGGGTGTTTGCAAATTGGAGGTGGAATTGGGTTGGTTACATCTGGGGTGCCCAACCCCAGGCTGTAGACCAGTACCGGGCCACGGCATGCTAGAAACTGGGCCACGCAAAGAAATCAAGCCCCATCTGTGGGATGTAGGCATCACATGAAATCATGCCCCCTCCGGTCCTTGGAAAAACTTCTCTCTACGGAACCGGTTCCTGGAACCCAAAAGATTGGGGGCCATTGGGTTACATAACCAACCCATTTTAGGACTGTCACAATTTACGATGTGGCAGGGTCCATTATGGTTGTACTGTATGTCAAGGCCTATGTGTCTATATCAAATTTTTCAACCCCTGCAATCTCAGGCGCACAGAAATCCTGTGGGAAGTACCCAATGTTCTGATTCTATTTTTTATTCCTTGTCAAAAACAACACATTTCTTACCAGAAAGGAATTCGAGTGGGATGCATTAGGAGTCCGATGTTGACCAGAACATCATATTAGAATAATGCTAGTTGTGTTCTAAGACAACTGACAAGGTCTTCTACTGTAAAGAGCTGGCAGAAATCCTCCTCCATCCACACGTTCAGATGGACACCCACACTTTCACACCTTGGCTACTTTAATGGGAAAGAAGCTAAGGGAAATCATAACTACACAACTAGCAGTCCCAAAGGTGCTTTTTCAAGAGGCAACTGGACTTTCTGGTTTTTTATTTGAAGACGTTTCACTTCTCATCCAAGAAGCTTCTTCAGCTCTGACTGGATGATGGAGAATGGAAGGATTTATAGTCCTTGCAGACAGCTGGTCATTTGCATCCTTTTAGAGAGTCGTTGAGGCCGCCTGGAGGTTTATCTGTGTCCTCAGGGTCACCTGAGTGGTGCAAATGGGTGTTCTTGGAACTGCTGAAAGGACTGTGTTGTAGACTGGAGATAGATTATGTCGTATCCCTCCCTCTTTGTTGAGGGAGGGCTGTTCAATTTTGACCTAGATGGCCTCTTTGACCCCTCTTTCAAACCAGCGGTCCTCTCTGTCCAAAAGGTGGACTTTGCTGTCTTCAAAAGAGTGGCCTTTGTCTTTTAAATGCAGATGGACTGCTGAATCTAGTCCTGATGGGTTTGTTCTCCTATGTTGTGCCATGCGTTTATGAAGTGGTTGTTTTGTTTCCCCAATGTACAGATGGTTCACTGCAATGTACTGCATATACCACATTGCCCAGTTTGTCTCTAGGTGTTTTATCCTTGGGGTGGACAAGCTTTTGCCTTAGTGTATTCTTGGGTTTGAAGTGTGCACGTATGTTGTGTTGTCTGAAGATCACTAGCAATTTCCCAAGTGTCTTTAGATAAGAAGGGCCACCATACAAGAAGACCACTGGCTAATTGTCCTCAGTGGGACACACACACCTACACGTTTGTTACACCCTTTACAGAACTGAGGGCCATTTTTAGAATAAGCGACCTCGACTATTTGCTGGGAAGTCATGTACCATTTTTATAACCTTCCAGTGCTCCAGAGGAGTTCCTGGCTTGGATGTTTTTGAGATCCATGGCAAATTGATGCTGATGGACATCTCTTCTCAAATCCAAATGTTGCCTTCAGATTGTTGCGGCCTGCCAGTGGCCAGCGGAGCTGGCAGCAGATTCGGACAGTGAGGAGGTTGGGAAGGAACATGGGCCAGTCCTGGAGTCTGGGGAAGGCTCTAACGAGTGCTCTGTGTCCGAGGAAGAGATGGGGCCAGGGCAGTCTGACAGTTATCAGCTGCCTTTGGAGTCAGACATCAGTGAGGCAGATGAACAGCTGGAGCCTGTTCCCAGTGTGCACATGCGCAGAGTTGCCAGACGAAGGGAACAGCTGAGGAACAAGGGTCGACTTGGGAGTAAGGCCACAGGTGGACGACGAATGGCCCCTCCCATAGGGAATAAAAAAGGAGGGAAAGGGGAGGGGAGTTTGCAGGAGACAATTAATTTGCTTAATTGGTTTGTGACTCTCAGAGACTGCTTGCCAAGTTTTGAAGATATGGGCCTGGCAACTCTCCAAGCCAGATAAGGTCTGTGACTGTAAATTCACCCTTGAAAGACGTTGCTGGATGTGAATGGGAGAAATTCACAGTAACTTAATAAAAAGGGAATTTTGTCCGGGACAAGGAGTCTGCTTCGTGGTTTGGGAATGCCCCGGTCAGAACACAGATCAGCTTTCAAGGAAAGAGGTAGACAAGGTGAGTCAAAGGAGAGATTGACATGGTGGTGTGGGATCCTGAGAACTGCTGCGATCCTGAACGCCATTAGAAAAGATTGATGATCTTGAAGATTCTAGGTTTTCTTTTAGGATTCCTCTTATTGTCCATCTCTCCCTTATTTGATATTGAGTCTGGCCAATGAGGTGGCAGGATTCTTGACTGACATAGAAGACTTGGCTATTTTAGAATAGAGAGAGAGAGATGGGTACCACTTTTGGATACTGAGTCCCTTTCAAATTAGGAAATCAATCAACCAATCAATTGGAATAAAGGCGGGAGGGACCTTGGAGGTCTTCCAATCCAACCTCCTATATCATTCCAGATCGGTTGTCCAGTCCCTTCTTAAAAACCTCCAGTGATGGAGCAGCCACAACTTCTGGAAGCAAGCGGTTCCACCGATTAATTGTTCTCACTCTCAGGAAGTTTCTCCTTCATTCCCGGTTGCTTCTCTCCTTGATTAGTTTCCATCCATTACTTCTTGTCCTGCCTTCTGGTGCTTTCCAGTGGTGGGACCCAAATAATTTAACAACCGGTTCTCTGCCCTAATGATTGGCTGGGTAGGCGTGGCTGGGTGGTCATGTGCTGGCTGGCGTGGCCAACTCAACATCACTCATCACACCCAGCCCCGCCTCCCCGCCACTCTCCCTTTCCCCAGGCCTTGGGCCTATACGCAACACCTCCAGACATGAAAGGGTTAACCAGCCCTCTGTTTCCTGGTGCAAATACACCCCAGTGAAAGGATGGGGAGAGACAGAGGCGGAATGGCAGGTCCAGCAAAGCATTCTGCTCCCATCACCAAGGAAAGTCAGACATTGGAGGCTGAGCTTATTAAAAAGCAATATATTGTGTCATAACAGCCAACATTTCACACCTGAGGTGGCAGAGGCAATAAATCCCATTGACTCCTCAGAAGCAATTTACAATTAAAGCCCATTTGCACCCCCAAAATAATAAATAAACAACAGAAGGAGAAGGATTCGAAAATGCTTCTGTGCGGGCAATTCTGAAAGAGACTAAGCTAAAGCTGGATTAACCCTTTCCTTCCTTCCTTCCTTCCTTCCTTCCTTCCTTCCTTCCTTCCTTCCTTCCTTCCTTCCTTCCTTCCTTCCTTCCAGCTGTTAATCTCTGTTCAACTGGGAGTTGACTGCGGGAGAGAAGGTGTTTTAGTCTTTTGGTTGCCTTTTTAGTTTTTGGATTGTCTCTTTCAAATGGTGTGTAAATGGTGCTTTTCTCTATGTGCCTGTTGATGGCTTGGTTTGTCTGCCAAGCTTCCAGGAATTCTCTAACATTTGTGCATTTAACTTTTGATGACTAGAATGACTTGGTTATTATTGAACTGGCCTGAAACATTTAGACACTTCTTCCTTCCTTCCTTCCTTCCTTCCTTCCTTCCTTCCTTCCTTCCTTCCTTCCTTCCTTCCTCCGTCCCTCCCTACCTCTGTCTTCCATCCTTCCTCCCTCCCTCCCTCCATTCTGCCATCCCTCCCTCCCTCCCTCCCTCCCTCCCTCCCTCCCTCCCTCCATCTGTCTTCCTTCCTTCCTTCCTTCCTTCCTTCCTTCCTTCCTTCCTTCCTTCCTTCCTCCCTCCCTCCCTCCCTCCCTCCCTTTTTTCCTTCTCCCCCCCCAATCCTCTTTTCCTTCTTTCTTTAACTTTTTCAGTTTTTGTTTCGGTTCATGTTTTATCTTACAGTAAACATTTCAATAAAATCTTTAATAAAATCACTTGGGGAAGAAAAAGAAAAATTTTCACCACGGCAGTCAACATGCCCTTGCCTCTGGATCTTTTTGTCTTTCACTGCTGTGTTCCCCGCAGGAGCCAGGAACAAAAATCACAAACCGGTAAAACGGAAAAGCAGCTGTTGATGAAACTAGATATCAATGGAGTGACTTAATTAAAAATAATAACAATATTATCCAAGAAGCCATGCAGCTACTTGGAGAGAAAACCAACATGGTTTTTTTTAAAGTCCTGGCCCTCTGCAGAGTTAAAACTCAACAGGAATATTCCATTCATGGCATCCGATTTTGTCCTGCTGGTTCTAGCATTTGCTTCCCACAAACACACTCGGCAGGGTTGCCTTGTTAAAATTGGCTCATACAAGCTTTCTTATTCTTGCAGGATCTGCTTTCCTCCCAGAATTTCTAGAAATTACATTCCTGTACTGATAGAAAAGAATATTTGTAGCTCAGGGTTGAACAGCGGGGCCCTTGAGGCTCTCTGAGCTTGGTTGTTTTCTTGCAGACGTTTTGTGACCCAACTGGGTAACATCATCAGTGCTAGAAGGGAGTGGGGTTTACAGAGAGGAATAGGAGGAGGAGGAGGAGGAGGAGGAGGAAGATGAGGACTGTGACGTCCTTGATGCTTTCTGAGCTTGGTTGTTTTCTCGCAGATATTTCATGACCCAACTAGGTAACATCATCAGTGCTAGAAGGTAGTGGGATTTGAAGAGAAGAAGAGGAGGAGGAGGAGGAGGAGGAGGAGGAGGAGGAGGAGGAGGAGGAGGAGGAGGAGGAATAATAATAATAATAATAATAATAATAATAATAATAATAATAATAATAATAATAATAATAATAATAATAATAATAATAATAATAATAATAATAATAATAATAATATGGGGTCCTTGGTGCTCTCTGAGCTTGGTTGTTTTCTCGCAGACATTTCACGACCCAACTAGGTAACTTCATCAATGCTTGAAGGGACTGGAGTTTGCTGTCTGTTTATAGACTAGTGACTTGCCCTGTCAGTACTGATGGGGGTGTTCTTGATGATTCCTTGATCAAACTGAATACTGCCTTCAGTTTTGGTCACCACATTACAAAAAAGATGTTGAGACTTTGGAACAAGGGCAAAGAAGAACAACTAAGATGATTAAAGGCCTGCAGACTAAAACATACTAAGAACAGTTGCAGGGTTTGGCTAGTCTAGAGAAAAAAGGACTACGGAGGACATGATAGCAGGGTTCTAGTATTTGAGGGGCTGCCACAAAGAGGAGGGGGTCAACCTATTCTCCAAAGCACAAGAAGGCAGGAGAAGAAATAATGGATGGAAATTGATCAAGGAGAGAAGCAATCTGGAATTAAGGAGAAACTACTACTTCTTCTTTTTTAAATTTTTTTTATTATATATACATAAAACACACACATAAACAAGACAGACAAACATATATGGGTACAATTCCCCCATGTTTACAGTAAGCATCTCTCCATTTGTATCCGCCAATATACTTTCCCTATACAAATATATTTACATTTTTATAAATTACTTGTTCTTTCTCTCTTCTTTCTTCTTCTACATTATTCTATACAATAATCCATAAAATTTTGATGTTATTCTTTCAAGTATCGGCAGTTCTAGTTCATCTTTTATCCATTCTTTCTTTCTTTCAGCCATTCGTATAATTTATTCCATAGTGAGTAGTATTCGGTGTCTTCTTTTTCTTTTCTTTTCCTCGTTAATTGGTCCATTTCAGCACAATCCAATATTTTTCTAATTATGTCCTCGTCTTTTGGTGTTTCCTCGTTTTTCCAAAATTGTGCATATGTTATTCTAGCCGCAGTAGTGATGTGTATAATCAAGTAGTTTATATTTTTTGTCGATCATGCCCAATAGAAATAATTCGGGCTTCCTCTCTATATCTTCTTTTATTATCTCTGTCAGCCAGGATCTGATTTTATAAGGAGAAACTTCTTAACAGTGAGGACAATCAACCCAAGGAACATCTTGCCTTCAGAAGTTGTGCATGATTCATCCCTGGAGGTTTTTTGAGAAGAAATTAGACATCCACTTGTCTGAAATGGTATAGGGTCTCCTGCTTGAGCAGGGGGCTGGACTAGAAGACCTTCAAGACCCCTTCCAGCTCTACTCTACTCTGATTCTGATTAGACTGCTGTTTGCTGTTTGATTGTTTGTCTGAAATGATAGTTCCTTGACGGGAACATTGCTTACTGCTTGATTGTTGGTCTAATGTTACTCTTGATGTTAATCTCTGCTGAGCTGGATGTTGATTGCTGGCAAGGAGGTTTCTTTAGTGTTTTTGTTTCCTTTTGGGCTTGCTGATTGTCTCTTCAATGGTATGTAGATGTTGTTGGATCTCTATGTGCCTGTTGATGGCTGATTTGTCTAGGGAATTCTCAGCTTTGTCTCCAGGAATTCCTTGGCACTTTTGGACTTGGCTTGGTCTGGGATGCTCATATTAAATGGCTCAGCGTAAATGATCTGCTAAAATGGATTCAGACAGGGACTTTATTTATTTATTTATTAAATTTAGAGGTCGCCCATCTCCTTATCGAGTGACTCTGGGCAGAAATATTAGGAGTAATATTTTCAATGGTGTGCTGTTTGAATGCGAATTCCTACCAAGGCTTTATCTAATGTGTTTATTACTTGCTGGTCCTTTCGCCCCCCCAAGCTCAATTGAAAGGCAAAATCTTTCAAACTTCATAATTGTTTTTATATTTCTATTTTTATATTGCCTTGTAAGCTGCCCAGAGTCTTAACCAACCACAATTGAGCCCAAAATTTCTGTGGCTAAAATAAAAAATTTGTTCAGTGGGGTTTTGCCTCATTTTACGACCTTGCTTGCCAGAGTGGTTAAGCGAATCGCTGCCATTGATAAGTTACTGTAAGTAACCCGGTTGTTAAGTGAATCTGGCTTCCATATTGACTTTGCTTGTCAGGAGGTCACAAAAGGGAATCACTTGACCCCAGGACATAGCGACCATCGTAAGTATGAACCAGTTGCCAAGCATCTAAATTTTTGATCCTCATGATCATGGGGATGTTAGAAAGGTTGTAACTGTAATAAATGGTCACTTTTTCCAGTGCCGTTGTAACTTTGAACCAGTGGTGAAATCCATTTTTTTTACTACCGATTCTGTGGGTGTGGCTTGGTGGGTGTGGCTTGGTGGATGTGGCTTGGTGGGCGTGGCAGGGGAAGGATACTGCAAAATCCCCATTCCCTCCCCACTCCAGGGGAAGGATACTGCAATATCCCCATTCCCTCCCCACTCCAGGGGAAGGATATTGCAAAATCCCCATTCCCTCCCCACTCCAGGGGAAGGATACTGCAAAATCCACATTCCCTCCCCACTCCAGGGGAAGGATACTGCAAAATCCCCATTCCCTCCCCACTCCAGGGGAAGGATACTGCAAAATCCCCATTCCCTCCCCACTCCAGGGGAAGGATACTGCAATATCCCCATTCCCTCCCCACTCCAGGGGAAGGATACTGCAATATCCCCATTCCCTCCCCACTCCAGGGGAAGGATATTGCAAAATCTCCATTCCCTCCCCACTCCAGGGGGCAGGATACCGCAAAATCCGCATTCCCTCCCCACTCCTGGGGGAAGGATACTGCAATATCCCCATTCCCTCCCCACTCCAGGGGAAGGATATTGCAAAATCCCCATTCCCTCCCCACTCCAGGGGAAGGATACTGCAATATCCCCATTCCCTCCCCACTCCAGGGGAAGGATACTGCAATATCCCCATTCCCTCCCCACTCCAGGGGAAGGATACTGCAATATCCCCATTCCCTCCCCACTCCAGGGGAAGGATATTGCAAAATCTCCATTCCCTCCCCACTCCAGGGGGAAGGATACCGCAAAATCCGCATTCCCTCCCCACTCCTGGGGGAAGGATACTGCAATATCCCCATTCCCTCCCCACTCCAGGGGAAGGATATTGCAAAATCCCCATTCCCTCCCCACTCCAGGGGAAGGATACTGCAATATCCCCATTCCCTCCCCACTCCAGGGGAAGGATACTGCAATATCCCCATTCCCTCCCCACTCCAGGGGAAGGATATTGCAAAATCCCCATTCCCTCCCCACTCCAGGGGGAAGGATACTGCAATATCCCCATTCCCTCCCCACTCCAGGGGAAGGATACTGCAATATCCCCATTCCCTCCCCACTCCAGGGGAAGGATACTGCAATATCCCCATTCCCTCCCCACTCCAGGGGAAGGATATTGCAAAATCCCCATTCCCTCCCCACTCCAGGGGAAGGATATTGCAAAATCCCCATTCCCTCCCCACTCCAGGGGAAGGATACTGCAAAATCCACATTCCCTCCCCACTCCAGGGGAAGGATACTGCAAAATCCCCATTCCCTCCCCACTCCAGGGGAAGGATACTGCAAAATCCCCATTCCCTCCCCACTCCAGGGGAAGGATATTGCAAAATCCCCATTCCCTCCCCACTCCAGGGGAAGGATACTGCAATATCCCCATTCCCCTCCCACTCCAGGGGAAGGATACTGCAATATCCCCATTCCCTCCCCACTCCAGGGGGAAGGATACTGCAATATCCCCATTCCCTCCCCACTCCAGGGGAAGGATACTGCAAAATCCCCATTCCCTCCCTACTCTGGGGCCAGTCAGAAGTGGTATTTGTCGGTTCTCCAAACTACTCAAAATTTCCGCTACTGGTTGTCCGAACTACTCAAAATTTCCGCTACCCGGTTCTCCAGAACCTATCAGAACCTGCTGGATTTCACCCCTGCTTTGAACGGTCACTAAATGAACTGTTTTAAGTCGGGGACTACCTATAGTCGCTTAGCAAGAGAAATATTGGGGTTAATTGTGGTTGTACTACCTGTAGTTACTCAGTGGGGAAGCAAACTCAGGATTAGAACTACTCCCATGGCTCATAAAACAGTGAAACACCAGGAAAGCCTAATTCTGAAGAACAAAGAAGGGAAAAACGGAGACAGAGAGGTTAAAAAACACAAAACTCCTGCTCTGTTCCTGTTAATTAATAATCAGAGAAATATATGTACCGGTTTGAAGAAGGTTGATGGGAGGACAAGGTTTTGTGATAAATCTGTTTTATGGGGGTTTTTTCTTCCAGGAATTGCCTTTAAAAAAAAAAAAAAGGCCGCACAAAATAAATGATTTAGCAAGGCAGCTAAGCATGGAGGAATTTGCAAGCTCAGGGCATCCAGTGGTGCTTTTTCTGCAAAGATGCTGGGTTTTTTTTTTTTAAACAAGGGGTTATTTATCTGAAGGGAGTGTGGAATTTAGAAGTTGCACCCAAGAGAGGAAGTTGCAGTGAGAAATACTTTGGCTGGAAAGAGGGATGGGTGGAGATGTACAGCCGTGCTTGGTGTGTCTGGATTCTGTGTGCGAAAGGGAAGATGGGGGTCCTCTCTGAGCTTGGTGGTTTTCTTGCAAACTTTTCGCTACCAAACTTGGTAACCTCATCAGTGCGCTGGTAAGGAAACGTTGGCGAGAAAGCAACCAAGCTCAGAGAGTACCCAGGTTCCCCTCATTTCAACCCTGAACTACAAATATTCTCTTCTAACCAAACCACTTGTAATATAAACAGAAATCAAACTCCATTCTCTTCTAATACTGATAATGTAACCTAGTTGGGTAATAAAACGTCTGTGAGGAAACAACCTAGCTTAGAGGGCATCAAGGCTCCCACAGCCCTTCCCCTCCTCCTCGTCCACAAACCCTACTCCCTACGGGCACTGATTATATTACCTAGTTGGGTCATGAAATGAGTGCAAGAAGACAACCTATGTCAGAGAGCATCAAGAATCCCACAGCCCTCCTCCTCCTCCTCCTCCTCCTCCTCCTCCTCCTCCTCCTCCTCCTCCTCCTCCTCCTCCTCCTCCTCCTCCCCCTCCTCCTCCTCTCCATAAACATCACTCCCTTCTACCACTGATGAGGTTACCTAGTTGGATCATGAAACGTCTGCAAGAAAGCAACCAAGCTCAGAGAGCACCCAGGATCCCACAGTCTTCTTCCTCCTCCTCCTCCTCCTCCTCCTCCTCCTCCTCCTCCTCCTCCTCCTCCTCCTCCTCCTCCTCCTCCTCCTCTTCCTCCTCCCCCTTCCCGTCCTCCTCCTCCTCCTCCTCCTCTCCATAAACATCACTCCCTTCTACCACTGATGAGGTTACCTAGTTGGATCATGAAACGTCTGCAAGAAAGCAACCAAGCTCAGAGAGCATCAAGGATCCCACAGTCTTCTTCTTCCTCCTCCTCCTCCTCCTCCTCCTCCTCCTCCTCCTCCTCCTCCTCCTCCTCCTCCTCCTCCTCCTCCTCCTCTCCATAAACATCACTCCCTTCTACCACTGATGAGGTTACCTAGTTGGATCATGAAACGTCTGCAAGAAAACAACCAAGCTCAGAGAGCACCCAGGATCCCACAATCTTCCTCCTCCTCCTCCTCCTCCTCCTCCTCCTCCTCCTCCTCCTCCTCCTCCTCCTCCTCCTCCTCCTCTCCATAAACATCACTCCCTTCTACCACTGATGAGGTTACCTAGTTGGATCATGAAACGTCTGCAAGAAAGCAACCAAGCTCAGAGAGCACCCAGGATCCCACAGTCTTCTTCTTCCTCCTCCTCCTCCTCCTCCTCCTCCTCCTCCTCCTCCTCCTCCTCCTCCTCCTCCCCCTTCCCGTCCTCCTCCTCCTCCTCCTCCTCCTCCTCCTCCTCCTCCTCCTCCTCCTCCTCCTCCTCCTCTTCCTCTCCATAAACATCACTCCCTTCTACCACTGATGAGGTTACCTAGTTGGATCATGAAACGTCTGCAAGAAAGCAACTAAGCTCAGAGAGCATCAAGGATCCCACAGTCTTCTTCTTCTTCCTCCTCCTCCTCCTCCTCCTCCTCCTCCTCCTCCTCCTCTCCTCCTCCTCTCCTCCTCCTCCTCCTCCTCCTCCTCCTCTCCATAAACATCACTCCCTTCTACCACTGATGAGGTTACCTAGTTGGATCATGAAACGTCTGCAAGAAAACAACCAAGCTCAGAGAGCACCC
>JALIGW010000032.1:3576446-3616446 GCA_023053685.1 Diadophis punctatus similis | reverse complement strand
TCTTCTCTATTATTTTAACATGGAGATATATAAGAGCTTGGATGTTTTCTTACCCAACTATGTAACACCATCAGTGCTAGAAGTGAGTGGTGCTCGAGGAGGAGGAGGAGGATGACGGTGGAGTCCTTGGGGCTCTCTGAGCTTGGTTGTTTACTTGAGGACATTTCATTCTCCAATTACTTAACATCACCAGTACTATCCCATCTATTCTTTTTCTTTGAAGATGTTTTGCTTCTCACCCAAGAAGCTTCTTCAGCTCTGACTCTTCCAAAGTCTTGAGAACTTGGTGCTAGCTGCTTGGTTGGTTGATGGATTATATATAGCTTGCTCCTGGTCATCTTCCTTCCTTCCTTCCTTCCTTCTTTCCTTCCTTCCTTCCTTCCTTCCTTCCTTCCTTCCTTCCTTCCTTCCTTCCTTCCTTCCTTCCTTCCTTCCTTCCTTTCTCCCTCCCTCCCTCCCTCCCTCCTTCCTTCCTTCCTTCCTTCCTTCCTTCCTTCCTTTCTCCCTCCCTCCCTCCCTCCCTCCCTCCCTCCCTCCCTCCCTCCCTCCTTCCTTCCTTCCTTCCTTCCTTCCTTCCTTCCTTCCCTCCTTCCTTCCTTCCCTTCCTTCTCTGCCTCCCTCCCATTTCTTTCCTCCCTCCCTCCCTTCCTATTTCCCTTCCTTCCTTCCTCTCTCCATCCCTCCCTTCTTCCTTTCTTTCCATCCCTTCCTTCCTCCTTCTCTGCCTCCCTCCCATCTCTTTCCTTCCTCCCTCCCTCCCTTCCTACCATCTCACTTTCTTTCCTCCCTTCCTCCCTCCCTTCTCTTCTTCCTTTCTTTCCATCCCTTTCTTCCTCCTTCTCTGCCTCCCTCCCATCTCTTTCCTCCCTCCCTCCCTCCCTTCCTTCCTATTTCCCTTCCTACCATCTCACTTTCCTTCCTCCCTTCCTCTCTCCATTACTTCCTTCTCTTCTTCCTTTCTTTCCATCCTTCCCTCCTTTTCTGCCGCCCTCCCATCTTTCCTTCCTTCCTTCCTCCCTCCCTTCCTATTTCCCTTCCTACCATCTCACTTTCCTTCCTTCCTCCCTCCCTCCCTCCCTTTCTTCCTCCTTCTCCGCCTCCCTCCCATCTCTTTCCCCCCTCCCTTCCTTCCTATTTCCCTTCCTACTATCTCACTTTCCTTCCTCCCTTTCTCTCTCCATTACTTCCTTCTCTTCTTCCTTTCTTTCCATCCCTCCATCCCTCCTTCCCTCCCTCTTCCCCCCCTCTCCCTCTTTCACATTTCCCTGTTTTGTAGGCTAAGTCTCCACCCAGTTGGAATGTGGTCCCTTGGCTCTTGCATCACGTCAAACACCTCAACTTTGGGTTGATGTGTTTGACGATCCTTTCGTTTGTTGCCTTGGGTGTCCTTGGCCTTGCCCAGAATCTTCTCCATCACCAAAATTCAGATGCTTCCATGCTCTTCCTATCCTGCTTCTTCCAAGTCTGATGTGGTTCTTAGGGTGCATTCAAATGTCTTGTTTTCTTTGTTCTAAAACAGAGGTCTTCAAACTTGGCAACTTTAAGACTTGTGGTCTTCAACTCCCAGAATTCTCCAGCCAGCATAGAATTCTGGGAGTTGAAGTCCACAAGTCTTAAAGTTGCTAAGTTTCAGGACCCCTGCTTTAAAAGATGAAGCTACTGACACCAGAGAGGTTTGTGTCTCCGTCTGTTTGCACACACATGTGTGTATAAATGCACATACACTAGACAACCTGTGAGCCCTTTCAGAAAGATATCCTCACCAGATTCCTCAATACATAGTAGTCCTCGACTTATGACCACAATGAAGCCCAACGTTTCTAATTGCTAACTGAGACCTTGGTTAAGTTTTGCCCCATTTTAGGACATCTCTGGCCACAAATCACGGCTGTTGTTAAGTTAGTCACATCGTTGTTAAGTGAATCTGGCTTCCCCATTGACTTTGCTTGTCAGAAGGTCGCAAAAGGGGATCACGTGGCCCCGAGACACAGCAACCGTCATAAGTACATCAGTGGTGGGTTTCTACTGGTTCACCCCGGTTCAAGCGAACCGGTAGAAGCGGCAGCAGGAGGCTCCGCCAACCCACTTGGACGTCCTGACGGATGTTCTGCGCATGTGCAGAAGCGTCGCGCTCGCACTCCCGTTCCCAAACCGGTAACACAGGTAAGTGAAACCCACCACTGAAGTACATGCCAGTTGCTAAACATCCGAATTTTGATCACGTGATCCTGGATGCTGCAACGGTCGTAAGTACTTCGAACGGTCAATAAACGAACTGTTGTAAATTGAGGACTGCCTGTACCTTCAACAATGGCAGAGCTTTTAATGTAGGAAAAAATTCTTAAAAATTCAGGGAGATATTCAGAGCTGCACCGGCCTTGGAAGGAGCTCCTGTTGAGCCGAATGGCTCGGTCAACCTTGAGAACTGGACCACTATTGAAACTATTGTGCGACCTTTTGTCTGAGGTCGCAAAACGTTGCGCAATAATTTTATGTGCCATGAGATGTTTTATACAATTTGCCGAATTTCAATTTCATGGAAGTTATGAGTCCCCAATGTGGATAGTTTCTGCAAGTTAATGCGTTTGACCTATTCTGGTTCAAAAAAATCTTGTCCAACGAAAGACTGTTTTGCCCAGTTAAAGGTTCCACACAGACAAATAGGAAACCTTTAGTAGTATATGCATAAGTGTCTATGTATACATACACACATAGATACACAGACGTCCATTCTCTCTGTCCCTTTTTCACTCTCACTCACTCACTCACTCACTCACTCACTCACTCACTCACTCACTCACTCACTCACTCACTCACTCTATCTATCTATCTATCTATCTATCTATCTATCTATCTATCTATCTATCTATCTATCTATCTACTCATCTATCTACTCATCTATCAACTATCTACCTATCAGCTGTCTCTCTCTCATCTATCTGTCTGTCTGTCTGTCTCTCTCTCTCTCCATCCATATCTATCTATCTATCTATCTATCTATCTATCTATCTATCTATCTATCTATCTATCTATCTATCTATCTATCTATCTATCTATCTAGTATCAATCTATCTTATTATCTATCTATCTATCTATCTATCTATCTATCTATCTATCTATCTATCTATCTATCTATCTATCTATCATGTATCTATCTTATTATCTATCTATCTATCTATCTATCTATCTATCTATCTATCTATCTATCTATCTATCTATCATGTATCTATCTTATTATCTATCTATCTATCTATCTATCTATCTATCTATCTATCTATCTATCTATCTATCTATCTATCTATCTATCATGTATCTATCTTATTATCTATCTGTCTGTCTGTCTGTCTGTCTGTCTGTCTGTCTGTCTGTCTATCTATCTATCTATCTATCTATCTATCTATCTATCTATCTATCTATCTATCTATCTATATCATGTATCTATCTTATTATCTATCTATCTATCTATCTATCATGTATCTATCTTATTATCTATCTATCTATCTATCTATCTATCTATCTATCTATCTATCTATCTATCTATCTATCTATCTATCTATCATGTATCTATCTTATTATCTATCTATCTATCTATCTATCTATCTATCTATCTATCTATCTATCTATCTATCTAGTATCTATCTTATTATCTATCTATCTATCTATCTATCTATCTATCTATCTATCTATCTATCTATCTATCTATCTATCTATCTATCTATCTAGTATCTATCTTATTATCTATCTATCTATCTATCTATCTATCTATCTATCTATCTATCTATCTATCTATCTATCTATCTATCTATATCATGTATCTATCTTATTATCTATCTATCATGTATCTATCTTATTATCTATCTATCTATCTATCTATCTATCTATCTATCTATCTATCTATCTATCTATCTATATCTATCTATCATGTATCTATCTTATTATCTATCTGTCTGTCTGTCTGTCTGTCTGTCTGTCTGTCTGTCTGTCTGTCTGTCTGTCTGTCTGTCTGTCTGTCTGTCTATCTATCTATCTATCTATCTATCTATCTATCTATCTATCTATCTATCTATCTATCTATCATGTAGCTATCTTATTATCTATCTATCTATCTATCTATCTATCTATCTATCTATCTATCTATCTATCTATCTATCTCTATCTATCTATCTATCTATCTATCTATCTATCTATCTATCTATCTATCTATCTATCTATCTATCTATCTATCTATCTATCTATCATCTATCTACTCATCTATCAACTATCTACCTATCAGCTCTCTCTCATCTGTCTGTCTGTCTGTCTGTCTGTCTGTCTGTCTGTCTGTCTGTCTGTCTGTCTGTCTGTCTGTCATCTATCTATCCATCCATCCAACTGGCCACCCGATAAAGCCAGGTCCCTGCCCCTCTCCTTTCCTGGCTGAGATCCTCAGGCCGAAGCCTGGCCAGGCCCAAGCGTGGAGTGGCGAAAGCACCAACTTCTGCTCTTTGTTGCAGACATGCTAGCTAAGACTAAAAGTTTTGTTAAGTCGGGGGATTCCTTGACAATGAAATTTATCTCCCCAATAAGCAATCAACATTATAATAAAGGAAAAATGCTTTGTGTGCACCTTTGAGAGTGCATCAGATATTAATCTAAACATCAAATTAATTATAGTTTGCAAAATGAATAGTGGTGCGCGAGGCCCTAATACTTCTCTGGCTCTCTCTCCCCTCCCCTTCCCCACTGCTGCTCCGGGCTGACTCCCCCTCCCCTAATTGTGGACTGGGGGTGGAGAAAGGGAGTGTGATGGGTCCTCTTTTTCTATTTCTGCCTCTCCCTTCAGTGGGAATCTCTCTCATCCTGCTAGTAACAAAATAAGATCGAGCAAAGCGAGATGGACAAGGGACAAACGCTCCAACTGACTAGGACACTCTCACAGACGTCAGAAATGAATAATTTAATTGCTGTAATGAATAGTGTTGTGGATAATTAATTCCTTCCTTCCTTCTTCCCTCCTTCCCTCTTTCTCCTCCCTCCCTCCCTCCCTCCTTTCCTTCCTTCCATTTTCCTTCCTTCCTTCCTTCCTCCCTTCCTTCAAAAACAATACAAGCGAGAATGACTGTTGATTTCCTTCTGGCTTCCCCATTGACATTTCTTTCCTTCTTTCCTTCTTTCCTTCTTTCCTTCTTTCCTTCTTTCCTTCTTTCTTTTTTCTTTTTTCTTTCCTTTTTCTTTCTTTTTGTTATTTTTTCCTTCCTTCCTTCCTTCTTTCCTTTTCTTTCTTTCTTTCTTTCTTTCTTTCTTTCTTTCTTTCCTTCTTTCCTTCCTTCCTTTCTCTCTCTCTCTCACTCCCATTTTCCTTCCTTCCACCTTCTCTCCCGCCCTCTCTCCCTTCTCCTTCCTTCCTTCCTTCCTTCCTTCCTTCCTTCCTTCCTTCCTTCCTTCCTTCCTTCCTTCCTTTCTTCCTCCCCTCTCCTTCCTCTCTTCCTTCAAAAACAATACAAGCGAGAATGACTTTTGATTTCCTTCTGGCTTCCCCATTGACATTTCTTTCCTTCTTTCCTTCTTTCCTTCTTTCCTTCTTTCCTTCTTTCCTTCTTTCTTTCTTTCTTTCTTTCTTTCTTTCTTTTTTCTTTCCTTTTTCTTTCCTTTTTCTTCTTTTTTCCTTCCTTCCTTCCTTCCTTCCTTCCTTCCTTCCTTCCTTCCTTCCTTCCTTCTTTCTTTCTTTCTTTCTTTCCTTTTCTATCTATCTATCTTTCTTTTTTCTTTCTTTCTTTCCTTCTTTCCTTCCTTTCTCTCTCCCTCTCACTCCCATTTTCCTTCCTTCCACCTTCTCTCCTGCCCTCTCTCCCTTCTCCTTCCTTCCTTCCTTCCTTCCTTCCTTCCTTCCTTCCTTCCTTCCTTCCTTCCTTCCTTCCTTCCTTCCTTCCTTTCTCTCTCCCTCTCTCTCCCTTCCTCCCTTCCCTCCCTCCCAATATTACTAGGATTAACAAATAACAATTTCTCCCATCGGATTGAACTGTTGGTCTGACGCAAGTGGGCATAGACATTTCAGTTAGTAAGGGAAACTTCCCACGGGGAGAGTGCTGATCGCTTAGGGCGATGACCAACACATGATTCCTCACAGGGGTTTCTTTCCTAAGGGACCACATTGATCAGAAAGTCATACATCATTAGCAATACACGGGAGCTCCTAGGCCCTCCGTATTGTTCTGCAACTGAAGCGGAACATCCAGTTTCTTAAAGGCAATATGCTTTTTCAAGAGGCAACTGAACTTTTCTGGGTTTTCGTTAAAGAAGTTTCGCTTCTCATCCAAGAAGCTTCTTCAGCTCTGATGTGCCTTGTTATTATGTTATCCAATATAATGTACTTTTCTCTTTAGATGCTTTGGGTTTTTCCCTCTTAGTTGCAAATTGGCCATGCTGTTATTTATGATAATGAAAACACTACCCTGTCTAGAATTTCTCTGTAAAGAAGTTCGCATGTGGAACCGGTGGAATGATCTTCTATGGCACCAGAAAGCCAAACAAGGAATAATGGATGGAGAGAGGAGAGATTCAACCTGGAAGTGAGGAGAAACTTTCTGACGGTGAGAGCGATCAACCAGTGGAACAGCTTGCCAGCGGAGGTTGTGAGAGCCCCAACACTTGCGACCTTCAAGGGGAGACTGGACTGCCATCTGTCTCAAATGGTGTAGGAACTCCTGCTTGAGCAGGGGGTTGGACTAGATGACCTACAAGGTCCCTTCCTACTCTAATAATAAATCTAAAATCTAAATCTAAATCTTCAGTTCTGGGGTTTACTCCAGCCCCAAACCCTACAGGTAACCCTCAATTTACAAAAGTTCAAAAAGTGACTTATCACCGTTTTTCACACTTATGACCATTGCAGCCTCCCCATGGCCACGTGAGCAACATTCAGATGCTTGGCAACTGACTCATATTTATGACGGTGGCAGTGACCTTCCGACAAGCCAAGTCGAGGGGAAAGCCAGATTCACTCAACAACCGTGTCGCTAACTTAACCACCCCAGTGATTCGCTTAATAACCGTGGCAGGAAAGGCCATATAATGGGGCAAAACACACTTGAGAACTATCTCGCTTAGCGACATAAATTTTGTGCTCGATTGTGGTCATAAGTCAAGGATTACCAGTACTTTTCTGACCTACACTCCCCTCCCACAAGTCCTCATATCACCATTATTCTTTATGTCCCGTCCCACCAGTTCAAAATCAATCACCAAGAGCCCAAATATGAGCCACGTAAACCCACGTACGCACACACCAAAGCTTTCTGTCCCCATCACACCAGAGTCTTCTCTTAGATATTGTTCATGGGCAAAGGTTGGCACTGCCTGCGTTTCCATGTTGACATTCCATGCTTGCTTCCATAGGCCTCCTTGAACCTTGCCAAGGTCTCCATTATTCATGTGGATAGACAGGGGTGAACACCTGCGTTGGCACTGCCCTACAGGTACCCCCGGGTGCTGTTCACCCAAATGACAACTTGGGGACTCACGGCCCATGTTGAAGAACGTTGATTCTGCCTCTGCACCCCTGTTTTTGGCTTCTGTACCCCCCCGCTTCAACTCGTACAATCTGCTATTTCTTCTCACCCTAAGCTAACCTAAGATATCACCCTAAGATAACCATTTGTCTGAAGTGGTGTAGGGTTTCCTGCCTAAGCAGGGGGTTGGACTAGAAGACCTCCAAGGTCCCTTCCAACTCTGTTATTCTATTCTATTCTATTCTATTCTATTCTATTCTATTCTATTCCATTCCATTCCATTCCATTCCATTCCATTCCATTCCATTCCATTCCATTCCATTCCATTCCATTCTATTCTTCTTCATTCCAATATTCTATTCTATTCTATTCTATTCTATTCTATTCTATTCTATTCTATTCTATTCTATTCTATTCTATTCTATTCTATTCTATTCTATTCTACATTCCAATATTCTATTCTATTCTACATTCCAATATTCTATTCTATTCTATTCTGTTCTGTTCTGTTCTGTTCTGTTCTGTTCTGTTCTATTCTTCTTCATTCCAATATTCTATTCTACATTCCAATATTCTATTCTATTCTATTCTATTCTATTCTATTCTATTCTATTCTATTCTATTCTATTCTATTCTAAGCCACAGTGGTGGATCAACCCACTTTTCAGGCTGTAACCCATCAGGATTCAGACAGGAAGGGGAGAAATGCCCCAAAGTTGGCTTTGACCTGGATCTGGAGAAGATTGAAAAAAGCAAAAAAGTTCCTCCTGAACCTCAGTTTTTGAGGTCCCACCTGGCCGTTGCAGGAAGACAAGGGTTGGGGCAGGTGAGAGAAGTTTTGGAACCAATGCAGGTAAGCAGATAGCGGGCAGCTCATGAGGGGAGTGAAGTGATGGCAGGAGATGAAGGCAGAGTGTTCAAAGTGGTACCCACCAACCCATCCAACAACATGGCATCCAAAACAATTAGCAGCAGCACAAGAGGAAAGAGGAGCGAGGACGGGGACCACCTACCAAGAGTTCAAACATCGATGTTCCCACATGCATACTGAAACCCAACCCTTCAGGGCTCCAACAGTGCTTTGTCAAGAGGCAAATGGACTTTCTTGGTTTTGCTTGAAGACGTTTCTGAGCGGAAGAAGCTTTTTGGATGAGAAGCGAAATGTCTTCAAGCGACACCAAGAAAGTCCAGTTGCCTTTTGACAAAGCACCTTTGGGACAACCATGACCTGGATGACCGAGGATCTCCAACCCTTCTGTCTTTGGCCAAAGGAGATTGAATCCTGCTGATGACCAACTTCACCGTTGAGTTCACTTTCATCTCTCCGCTCTTCCTTCCCTTCTTCCCATCCCTCCTTCTCTGCTTTGGCATTCCACATTTCCCTCTCCATCCACCGCCCTGACCAACCTCTCTCCTCCATGGCTCCTTTCCCTGTCCCTTCTCCCAGTGCAGAATGGGAGAACTCGACGCGGCCAACTCACCATGGCCAACTCAACGCAGCCAACTCATTGTGGCCAACTCACCACAACCAATGCACTGTGGGACAAGTTCAACAAATACGAAAGTTTAAATTAATTTCGAACGGAAGCCTGGCAAATAATAATCAAAAGTAGGTCAATCCAGAAATACAAGAGTGATGATAATTTTGACCAAGATGTGGTCATCGATAATAAAAGTAATGGAATGACTAGATTAATGCAGCGTTGAATTGACCTGCGATGAGTTGGCTGTGGTGAGCTGGCCACGGTGAACTGTCCTAGAAGCCCCTCATCCCCAATGTAAGGGGCTTCCCCATTCTCTGCAGCCAGAGATTTGGGGTGTGTAGCCCCACATATTCCCTTGTGTAGCAGAAGACATAGGGCTTGAGTAGGAGACAGTAAGAAGGAAGGAGGTGGAGAAGGTACAGGAAAGGTACTGGAGGGAAGGAAGGACAGAGTTGATCAACAAAGGTAAAGTGAGAGGGGAGGAGGGAAAAGTCAGCTGAATATAAATTTGCAAAAAAAAACCACCCGGAAAAATAAATAAATAATAAAAATAACAGCAGTCTGAAGGAAATCAAAATAATAATAATAATAATAATGGTCAAAGTAGTTCAGAGAAAGTTCCTTTCCTGGATGAAACTAATTGTTTTGTTATCTTTACCCACCAAAGCATTTACTTTGGTTTGTCGCCCGATCCACAAACACTTTCGAGGAGATGACATTACCGAATGGCAGGAACATCTGCATCAGCTCTGCGTCCCCAAACTCCTGGGGCAGATGGTAGATAAACAGGTTGCAGCCCTCTGGTCCTACGGGGAAGGTGGAGGAGGACAGAGAAAGAGGGAGGGAGAGAGGGAGGGAGAGAGAGAGAAAGGAGAGAGGGAGGTAAGACTCGGGCACTTAGATCATCTCTAATGATCTACGTGCAGAGCCCACTGCAACAGCATTACCAAAAAGGCATTAAGAGTGGTTAACCTAACCTTGCATAGCTTCTTCTCTGGTAATATTGTACTTTTAACCAGAACATACAAAAGATTTGCTAGACCAATTCTTGAATACAGCTCATCTGTCTGGAACCCACACTACATATCGGACATTAATACAATTGAGCGAGTCCAGAGATATTTCACGAGAAGAGTCCTCAACTCCTCTGTTCACAACAGAATACCTTATGCCACCAGACTTGAAATTTTGGGCCTAGAAAATTTAGAACTATGCTGCTTTTGATCTGACCTAAGCATAGTACACAAAATTATCTGCTACAATGTCCTACCTGTCAATGACTACTTCAGCTTCAACCGCAACAATACACAAGCACACAATAGATACAAACTTAATGTAAACCGCTCCAAACTTGATTGTAAAAAATTCGACTTCAGCAACAGAGTGGTCAACGCCTGGAATACATTACCTGACTCTGTAGTTTCTTCCCCAAACCCCCAAAACTTTAACTTTAAATTGTCTACCGTTGACCTCACCCCATTCCTAAGAGGTCTGTAAGGGGTGTGCATAAGCGCACAAGCGTGCCTACCATCCCTGTCCTAACGTCCCCATGTTTTTTTTGTAAAATATCATGTACTCAAAACCATGCTTGTACATCTTATATATTCACAATCATGTTTATACTTTGTCTGTAATCATATACACGTTTGACAAAATAAATAAATAAACAAAATAAAAAGACGCCAGAAAGTGAGGAGGTCCCAGTTGGGACAAAACATGGGTTCTACTACCACAACTCACTCATTGTCTTCTAGAACCCTAAGTATCTGAGAAATGAAAATAGGAATCATCATGAGGCATAAACCAAAGAGGTAAACTTTCTTCTTGGTCACATTGTTAAGATGGTCTCTAGGAGATCAGATCAGTTCAGGCACCTAACAGAAGCCAGTGGTTTAAAAACCATGTCGGGAAGGCATCTCAACAGGCATAAAATTATACGTTTCACTTTTTAACCCAAGAGGAGGAAACTTGTTAGAAACCCCGGAATTATTGTGTTTCTTTTCTCTCTGTAGAGGGACATAAGAAGAGCTATGCTGGGTTCCGCTGAAGATATTCCTGTGGGTTGATCAAATGCTCTCAGAAACCTTAGGGATTATATTTCCTTCCTGTGAAGAACCAGCAGAAGCAGCAGAAGAAGAGGAGGGGGAGGGGGAGGAGGAGGAGGAGGAGGAGGAGGAGGAGGAGGAGGAGGAGGAGGAGGAGGAGAAGGAAGATGAGGAGGAGGGGGAGGAAGAGGAAGAGGAGGAGAAGAAAGAAGAAGGAAGAAGAAGGTGATGATGATGATGGAAAGAAGGAAGGAGGAGGAGGAGGAGGAGGAAAGAGAGAGAGAGAAAGGAAGAAAGAAAGAAAGAAAGAAGAATGATGAGGAGAAAGAGAGGGAGAAGAAGGAAGAAAGAAGAAGAAGAAATAAGAAATAAGAAATAAGAAGGAAAAAGAAGGAAGAAGAAGAAGGTGATGATGAAAAGAAGGAAGGAGAAAAAGGAGGAGGAGGAGGAGGAAAAAGAGAGAGAGGAAGGAAGGAAGAAAGAAGAATGATGAGGAGAAAGAGAGGGAGGAGAAGGAGGAAAGAAGAAGAAGAAGAAGAAGAAGAAGAAGAAGAAGAAGAAGAAGAAGAAGAAGAAGAAGAAGAAGAAGAAGAAGAAATCTTCTCATTTTTTCTTTAAAAGTCCCTTTTGTGTATTTCCTGGCAGAGAGTTTTATTGAGAATGGGGAAAAAAACCTTCTCTAAATATCCAGATAAAGTCCCATAATCAACCAAGGAGTGGGCAATTTAGGAAAAAAAACAACAGGATGAATCTTCTCTCTTTTTCAAGAACACCAGAAAGAAAAACCAGTACCTGCTCTCCCGCCAATGCCTTCTTAGAAAGAAGTCATGTGGGGATAGTACAATAGAGTTTTAAGACTTTCTACTTCCTGGTACTTGGGATTTCAGAGGAAAGAGACAGAGATACCTGCAGGATAGAATTATAAATGTGAAGATGGACAATGAAATATCAGTAATGTTATATACTGCCTTGCTAAGACCACACTTGGAATATTGCATCCAATTCTGGTCACCACGATGTAAAAAGGATGTTGAGACTCTAGAAAGAGTGCAGAGAAGAGCAACAAAGATGATTAGGGGACTGGAGGATAAAACATATGAAGAACGGTTGCAGGAACTGGGTATGTCTAGTTTAATGAAAAGAAGGACCAGGGGAGACATGATAGCAGTCTTCCAATATCTCAGGGGTTGCCACAAAGAAGAGGGAGTCAAGCTATTCTCCAAAGCACCTGAGGATAGAACAAGAAGCAACGTATGGAAACTAATCTAGGAGAGAAGCAACTTAGAACTAAGGAGAAACTTCCTGACAGTGAGGATAATTAACCACTGGAACAGCTTGCCACCAGTTGTGGGTGCTCCATCACTAGAGGTTTCCAAGAAGAGATTGGACAACCATTTGTCTGGAATGATCATATAAGGTCCCCGGCTTCGGTTTGACTAGGTAGGAGATCTCTCTCTCTCTCTCTCTCTCTCTCTCTCTCTCTCTCTCTCTCTCTCTCTCTCTCTCTCTCTCTCTCTCTCTCTCTCTCTCTCTCTCTCTCTCTCTCTCTCTCACACACACACACACACACACACACACACACACACACACACACACACACCCCTCCAGTGGGGAGTAGAAGGAACAAGAACATCCACCCATCTAGACGAGTCTGTTTTTTAATGCTCTGGCTTTTCATGGGGGCATAATTATAATGTCATAACACTGCAAATTACAACTTCGCCTTTCCTGTTAGATAGAGGAATTCACAAAAGGGCTCCCCCCACTTTTTTATGGGTCGTTACTCATCCCTTGGCTGGCAGTTCAGTTCCGCCAAGTCAGGATTCTGACAGATGCCCATTTAAAGCTCATTAAAATTCCCGGGTCTGGGGCGTGATTGAAAGTCCTGTTCTCTCGCTGCATTTCCCTTTCGGATTAATAGAAAAAGGAACCTTTGCCGAAGACTTGCCGAACACAAATGTTTCCACAGTGCTTGCGATGCTGAGAGCATGGGAGCATCTTCTGAGGGATACAGGTTGATTAAATTCCAAGGTGGTCAGGCACTCTCAGAATCCAAGTGATGTTCTCTTTTCCCAAACTGTCTACTTACCGTATTTTTCGGAGTATAAGACGCACCTTTTTCCCCTCTAAAAGAGGCTGAAAATTTGGGTGTGTCTTATACTCTGAATCAGGGGCGGGTTCCTAATTTTTTTACTACCACTCTGTGGGCGTGACTTATTTTGTGGGTGTGGCTTGCCAGCCATATGACCAGGTGGGCGTGGCTTGCCAGCCATGTGACCGGGTGGGCGTGGCTTGCCGGTCATATATTAGTTATTTCAGAGAGATGTTACTACTATTTTTGCTATTTTATACCTTACATGAAAAGCTTTGCATACAAAGTGTGTGTTACACCATGGCAACACAGCAACCTTTATATGCAGAAAATGCTATAGTTAAAAGACAAGCCAGTCTCATACAGCATTTTTGGTTTCAGTCATGGATTCCTTAGACGAAAATATTGAGGACTGTTAAAAGAACAGTATCTTTTAACAGTCCTCAATGTTTTCCTCTAAAGAATAACAGTATAAAACTGTATAAAATTAACAGTATAAAAGGTTACGCTTTCGGAAAACGCCCACTTTGGGAAGCTTTAGGCAAAAGCGAAGGAAACTGACCGCACCGGTACTGTGACGTCACCAGCGGGCTGCTACCAGTGCTATAGAGTGGACCGCACCGGTAGGAACCCACCACTGCCGAATGTAGCTTTTTCGAAGCTTTTTTTTCCAGCCCTAACCAGGTGCTAATGATCTTCCCGGCTTGCAGGATTTTTTCATTGCTACTCCCTCCGAAGGAGGTTTTTTCCAGCCCTAACCAGGAGATAAAATAATGTGCTGAAGCTGACCAGACTAAGGACGCTAGCCAGATAGCAATAGCAATAGCACTTAGACTTATATACCGCTTCATAGTGCTTTACAGCCCTCTCTAAGCAGTTTACAGAGTTCAGCCTCTTGCCCCCAACAATCTGGGTCCTCATTTTACCCATCTCGGAAGGATGGAAGGCTGAGTCAACCTTGACTGGTAGGTAGATTTCCCCCCCTATTTTCCTCCCCAAAAACTAGGATGTGTCTTATACTCCGGTGTGTCTTATACTCTGAAAAATACGTAACAGAATACAATAACAGAGTAACAGAGTTGGAAGGGACCTTGATGGTCTTCTAATCCAGGGGTCTCCAACCTTGGCAACTTTAAGACTTGTGGACTTCAACTCCCAGAATTCCTCAGCCAGCTGGCTAAAGAACTCTGGGAGTTGAAGTCCACAAGTCTTAAAGTTCCTAAGGTTGGAGACCCCTGTTCTAGTCCAACCCCCTTCCAGACAAATGGCTGTCCAATCTCTTCTTAAAAAGCCTCCAGTGACTTCTGGAGGCAAGTCGTTCCACTGATTAATTGTTCTCACTGTCAGGAAATTTCTCTTGATAGATAGGTCCATAATTGGGTCACTGAAAGGAACAAGTAGACCATGGTTGGATCCATTCAATACTTCAGGTTGAACAAGAACTATATCTTGTTCTCCAACAGCCATTATGGTTCAAATGAGATCAACAACACGCCACGGGAAACATTGCCTAATTCCACATAAGCAGAGATCTCCTGGAGTCACAGTGGAGGAATCTCCTGGTGACTTCTGACACTAAGTAGTCAATTTGGTGTCATCACCAAGATAACGTTTTCAACAGATTAACAGAGTTGGGAGGGACCTTGTAGGTCATCTAGTCCAACCCCCCACTCTAGCAGGAGACCCTACACCATTTCTGACAAATGGCAGTCCAATCTCTTCTTGAAAGCCTCCAGTGATGAAGCTCCCACAACTTCTGAAGGCAACTTCTGTTCCATGGGTTGATTGTTCTCACTATCAGAAAGTTCCTCCTTATTTCTAGGTTGAATCTCTCCTTGATCCATTTCCATCCATCATTCCTTGCCTGGCCTTCAGGTGCTTTGGAAAATAGCTTGACCCCCTCCTCTCTGTGGCAGCCCCTCAAAGGTTTTTAACACCATGATATAAAAGAAGAAGTTGAGACTCTGGAAAGAGTTCAGAGAAGAGCAACAAAGATGATTTGGGGACTGGAGGCTAAAACATATGAAGAACGGTTGCAGGAATTGGGAATGGCTAGACTAACGAAGATAAGGACCAGGGATGATGTATTACCCAACTTCCAATATTTGAGGGGCTGCCACAAAGAAAAGGTGGTCAACATATTCTTCAAAACACCAGAAGGCAAAACAAGAAGCAACGGATAGAAACTAACCAAGGAAAGGACCAACCTAGAACTAAGGAGAAATTTCCTGACAGTGAGAACAATTAACCAGAGGAACAACTTGCCTCCAGAAGTTGTGGCTGCTCCATCACTGGAGGTTTTTGAAGAAGAGACTTGACAGCCATTTGACTGAAATGGTATAGGGCAGTGATGGCGAACCTTTTATTCACTAAGTGCCCAAACTGCGCGCTCACGCATGCCCAAACTGAAAGATGCACACAAACGCACACAAGTGCGGACTTGCACGCGCGCATGCACAACAGAGACCCGAAGACCAGCTGGCCGAGGGGGGGGGGCATCCCAACACTGGCAGCGCGGCAAGAGATAAGATCTTTTTCTTTCGCGAGCTTCTGTTTCGTCGTGTACAGGGAAACAGAAGCTCAAGAAAAAAACGCCACGGAGATCTGACCTGGGGCGACGGTACGTGTGCCAGCAGAGAGGGCTCTGCATGCCAGCTCTGGCACACGTGCCATAGGTTCGCCATCATGGGTATAGGATCTCCTGCTTGAGCAGGGAGTTGAGTTAGAAGACCTCCAAGATCCGTTCCAACTCTGTAATTCTGTAATTCTGTTAAATCTATTCTGTTAAATTTCTAGTCTATATCTTTCTGGTTATGATCAAATTGTTTTTGGTCTTTGGATTTGAATAGCTGTTGGAAGATGCCAAGTTTTGAATGGAAATCATACATCAGACAATATATTGTATTCTGGGATTTTCGCATCATCTTATGACCATGGAGGAGGAAGATCAGTGAGGAATAAGTAGATTCCGTGGATGGACAATCAACCAAAAGATCAGATGTAGCATCAAATTGCGAGTGTTATTTAAAAGAAAATTTTTTTTAGATATACCGTATTTTTCGGAGTATAAGATGCACTGGAGTATAAGACACATCTTAGTTTTTGGGGAGGAAAATAGGGGAAAACAATCTGCCTACCAGGTATTCATCTGGCTAGCATCCTTAGTCTGGTCAGCTTCAGCACATTATTTTATCCCTTGGTTAGGATTTTAAAAAACCTTCTTCTGAGAGAGTAACAATGAAAGAGCATGCAAGCCAGTAAGAGCTGGGAAGATCGTTAGCACCTAGTTAGGGCTAGAAAAAAACTTATTCAGAGCAAGTAGAGCAATGAAAAAAAATTCTGCAAAGACTTAGGGCTGGAAAAACATTCTTTGGAGAGAGTAACAATGAAAAAGCCTGCAAGGTAAGAGCTGGGAAGATCTGTTAGCACCTAGTTAGGGCTGGAAAAAAAAGCTACATTCGAAGTATAAGACGCACCCAAATTTTCAGCCACTTTTAGGGAGGAAAAAGGTGCGTCTTATACTCCGAAAAATACGGTAATCGGTAGTCCACAAAGTACTAGAGCAAACTTTTGGAGCCTTCAAGGAGCAAGTTGTCATTTTCTGGTCTACACCTTTGCTGGATATGACTAAACCGATGTCAGTTGGAGAAAACGTAGATAGAATTAACAAAATATATGTGTGTCAATGGGATTATAATAATGGGAGCATTATTCAGCACCGATTTATTTATTGAGCTGGGAACCTGGCTTTTGTATTTCTCAGGTAATGCAATCTCTGTTGATTCTTCTGAATTATTCCCTTTCTCTCTGCATTCATTTTACACTTATAAAGAAAGAATATCACCGTGCTGGCAAAAGGAGCAGTTGAAAATGAGTTCATTTCTCTAAAACATACTGCAAGTTCTCATAGAAGAAATGTACTAAGAAATTCTCAGAGCTAGTTAAGGACTGTATGATAAAATGGGCGCAAAATATTGGAGAACCTATAATGATGGCAACATGGGAGAATATATGGATGAGAAATGTAAAATTTACACAAGCTCAAAATTTAAGAGAAAACTTTTACAAAATGTTTTATAGATGGCACTTAGATCCAAAAAACCTAGCTCGTATGTATCCAAATTTACAACCTAAATGTTGGAGATGTCAATGTGTGGATGCTATTTATTTATTTATTTATTTATTTATTTATTTATTTATTTATTTATTTATTTATTTATTTATTTATTTATTTATTTATTTATTTATTTATTTATTTATTTATTTATTTATTTATTTGTGAGATTTATATACCACCTCACAGTGCAAGCACTCTCTAAGCGGTTTACACCAGTAAGCAATGTATATTTATATTGCCCCCAACAATCTGGGTCCTCATTTTACCTACCTCGGAAGGATGGAAGGCTGAGTCAACCTTGAGCCGGTGAGATTTGAACCGCTGACCTGTGGATCACAGTCAGCTAAAGTGGCCTGCAGTACTGCCTCTAACCGCTGCGCCACCTTGGCTCTTATTTTTGATATTTGGTGGACTTGTAAGAAAATTAAGGCTTTCTGGATCAAAATATGGTGGATTATTCAAAATATTTTAAAGAAAAAAATTAAGTTCACACCACAGTTTTTTTTGTTGGGAATAATTGAGGATTGTACTGTAATAGAGACTAAATTGATTTTGAACTTAATAATAGCTGCTAGGTTGCTGGTAGCACAGTATTGGCAGAAAGAAGATATACCCACCACTGAGGAATGGACAATAAAAGTTGCACATCTGGCAGAAATGGCAAAAATTTCATCATATCTAAAAGATCACTCAAATGAGAGATATGTACTGGAATGGAGTAGATGGACTGATTATATTCAAAAAAAGTATCAGATTAAGAAGACACATATAGTGTAATAATGATATATGTTAAGAACTTTAGAAGGAGGTTAATAGGTCTTTAACAATGTGGAGTTAAAAAATTAGAGAAATTCTGAATTTAAAATTTGTTAGTATATTTTAAGTTTATGTTTATTGAATATTATACCCTGTGCTTTTTCTGGGAAGTCGGGGGGGGGAGAGGGGGAGGGGGGGGAGAAAAAGAGAAAAATGCTTGTACTCTGTACTAATAAAACTTTTTGAATTAAAAAAAAAAGAAATTCTCTTTATACCAGGTTTTCTCATAGAGTCCGTACCCTTTCATAAACTTCGCAATCATGTTTATACTTTGTCTTCTAATCATACATACGATTGACAAAATAAATAAATAAAATAAATCAATAAACTTCAGAGGAATTGTGTAAAAATACTTTTGTGGGGTTGTTTTTTTTTTGGAGATTAATGCCCAAAGAAATCCTTGGTAGAAGAATCCAGTGCATTTCTGTTTTCTCTTCTTCTGGGTGAATCCAAAATATCATTCAGTTCTCGACACGTCCAGGTAAATCAATACTTTTCATACGAGGCTGTAAAACTCATCAGCTGAACTATTTCAGAATTTGTGGTTTTCTCCATACACTTCCATTTACTCAAGTATTGATTGCAATGGACAATAATAATAATAATAATAAAGGAGGATAGGAAAAAAAAATCCATCCACAGATGTTCCAGTGAGAAGAACCTGGGAGCTCAAATGACAATAGGTGTCTCAGGCTTAAGGGAGACCACATGAACTTATTAACAAAAGCTGACTATATTCAGAATAACAGAGTTGGAAGGGACCAATTCCTCACCATACGAAGCTGATCAATGATATCTTTGGTTGATTAACGTCTTCTGCAAGGCCAGCCCATTTGGTGAGTCCATCCTCAGGTTGAATATACAAAATGAAATTCAAGGTAGAGAAAAGTCTTACGCTTAGGCAAGAAAAATCAAAAGTACATATATAGACTGGGTGAAACCAGATTTCTTAATATTAGGAACTGTGAGAGGGATCTCGGAGTCTTAGTGGACAACCAGTTAAATATGAGCCAGCCGTGTGCGGTGGCAGCCAAAAAAGCCAATGCAATCCTAAGTTGCATTAACAGAGGGATACAATCAAGTTCACGTGAGGTACTAATACCACTCTATAAAGCCTATGTAAGACCACACCTAGAATCCTGCATCCAGTTTTGGTCCCCACACTATAAAAAAGATGTTGAGACTCTGGAAAGAGTGCAGAGAAGAGCAACCAGGATGATTAGGGGACTGGAGGCTAAAACATACGATGAACGGTTGCAGGAACTGGGCATGGATAGTCTAGGGAAAAGAAGGACCAGGGGAGACATGATAGCAGTCTTCCAATATTTGAGGGGCTGCCACAGAGAGGAAGGGGTCAAGCTATTTTCCAAAGCAGCCGAAGGCCAAACAAGGAATAATGGATGGAAACTGATCAAGGAGAGATTCAACCTGGAAATAAAAAGAAATTTTCTGACGGTGAGAACAATCAAGCAATGGAACAGAAGTTGCCTTCAGAAGTTGTGGGAGCTTCATCCCTGGAGGCTTTCAAGAAGAGACTGGACTGCCATCTGTCAGAAATGGTATAGGGTCCTCTTAGGTGGGAGGTTGGACTAGATGACCTACAAGGTCCCTTCCAACTCTGTTAATCTGTATATGAATCTTGAGTTCTTTCCAGGTAGAATATTACAAGTTCTTTGTCAGGCTTTGAGAATTGCTTGTGAGAAGTTAGGAGTCAAAGGTATGGTATTGGTAAACATTAAGAATTCCTGTGGGGTCCAATCAGAGATGCTCGTGGTGGCTGGAAGGATGGAAGGTTGGAGGGAGGAGGAACGTAATGGAAATAGAACATTTGCAGGAGACCAGAGTAGGCAGTCAAGTTTACCCTTACGAGTTTTTCTTCCTTTGAGTCCTGCCGTTCACATTTAACCAGCTTCAAGAGAATTGGAGATGATCAGATTGCATGAGGCTCATCCCATATTGCGTGAAAGGAACTGTGGCATATATATTGTAGGTAGGTAAGTAAGTAAGTAGGTAGGTAGGTAGGTAGATAGATAGAGGAATAGATTTGATATGGTAGATATAGATAGATGATAGAAAGATGATAGATAAGATAGGATAGATGAGAGAGAGAGAGAGAGAGAGAGAGAGAGAGAGAGAGAGAGAGAGAGAGAGAGAGAGAGAGAAATGATAGATAATAGAAAGATGATAGATAGATAGATATAAATAAATAAATAATAGATAGATAGATAGATAGATAGATAGATAGATAGATAGATAGATAGATAGATAGATAGATAGATAGATAGAAAGACAGAGACAGACAGACAGACAGACAGACAGACAGACATATAGATATAATGGACGGGTAAGATGATATTTGTTTATTTATTAATTAGATTTATTAAATTTATTTGCTACCCTTCTCACCTCAAGGTGATTCAGATAGATAGATGGATGAATAGATAGATAGATGAAATGATAGATAGATTGATGATTGGATTTATATATAGATGTATAGATGCATATGTACACACACACACATATACATACATACATACATACATACATACATACATACATACATACATACATACATACACACACAGTATATAGATAGATATACATGAATATGAATGAATGGATAGATTAGACAGAAAAACAGATTAGACAGGCTGTCAAGCACTGTGAAATGGTACATAAGTGTAAGTGCTATTGTGATAATAGATAGATTGATTGATAGACAGACAGACAGACAGACAGACAGACAGACACACACAGAGAGAGAGAGAGAGAGAGAGAGAGAGAGAGAGAGAGAGAGAGAGAGAGAGAGAGAGAGAGAGAGAGAGAGAGAGGAATGGATGGATGGATGGATGGATGGATGGACGGACAGACAGACAGAGACAGAGACAGACACACATGCACACACACACACACACGCACACACAGTAGAGATAGATAGATAGATAGATAGATAGATAGATAGATAGATAGATAGATAGATAGATAGATAGATAGATAGATAGATAGATAGATAGATAGATAGATATGGTAGGTAGGTAGGTAGGTAGATAGAGATGATACAGATGGAGATGAATGAATGAATGGATAGATGGACAGATAATCAGATAGTCAGTCAGACAGAGATATTGGGAGTGGAGGTATGAAGGAAGATACCTGAGAAAATGCAAGCTTTCGTGGATTAGATTAATTTTTTTACTAGGCTCTAAGGAAAATTAAATTACAGTTCAAAGCTGGTTAGCCCAGCAGGGCATCCATAAGGTGAAAAAGAAGAGAAATTAAAAAAAATGTTAACCATGGGGTCAAAGCCCCAAGGAAGCCTCAATCTGGTGGCTTCTTCTCAAGCCCACGTGATCCATTTTGAGAGCGTTGCCGGAGGAGGCAAAAGAGCTCTGGACTCTAAACTTCTCAAGGATAAAGAAGGTTGGGGAAAAATTCCACCGTAGAAAAAAGTACACGTTTGGATAAAAGTGGATCAAATAAGCAGAGGAACCTTTGAACTTCGCTCCCTTCAGCTTGTTGTCCTTGAATTATGCATTAACAACCCCCTTGAAAAATAAGGACTCCGTCTTTTGAACCTATCACTGTCTCTATTGTAAGTCAGAAAGCCTCTCAAGATGTACATACATCTATAAAGTTCAAGAACAGGAAGATTTAGCCTATTTCCCCCCCTCTTTTTCATCTCATCTTAAAGTTCCTGGCTTTTGACACCACTAGCTGTATACAGAAGGAAGATAATCCAAGACATTTGGTGAATATCAAGTTGTAGAAGACGACAGTTCATCCCTTTCTCAATTACAGGTAGTCCTCATTTTACAACAGTTCATTTAGCGACCGTACAAATTTACAACGGCACTGAAAAAAGTGACTGATATCTATCTATCTATCTATCTATCTATCTATCTATCTATCTATCTATCTATCTATCTATCTATCTATCTATCTATCTATCTATCTATCTATCTATCATCTATCTCTATTTCATCTCATCTCTCTCTCTGTATCTCTCTCTCTCTCTCCATACATGTCTGTCTGTCTGTCTGTCTGTCTGTCTGTCTGTCTGTCTGTCTGTCTGTCTGTCTGTCTATCTGTCTATCTATCTATCTATCTATCTCATCTTTCTCTCGTCTGTCTGTCTCTCTGTATCTGCCTCTTTCGCCATCCATCCATCCATCCATCCATCCATCCATCCATCCATCCATATCTATCTATCTATCTATCTATCTATCTATCTATCTATCTATCTATCTATCTATCTATCTATCTATCTATCTATCTATCTATCTATCTATCATCTATCTCTATTTCATCTCATCTCTCTCTCTGTATCTCTCTCTCTCTCTCCATCCATGTCTGTCTGTCTGTCTGTCTGTCTGTCTGTCTGTCTGTCTGTCTGTCTGTCTGTCTGTCTGTCTGTCTATCTATCTATCTATCTATCTATCTATCTATCTATCTATCTATCTATCTATCTATCTATCTATCTCATCTTTCTCTCGTCTGTCTGTCTCTCTGTATCTCCCTCTTTCTCCATCCATCCATCCATCCATCCATCCATCCATCCATCCATCCATCCATCCATCCATCCATCCATCCATCCATCCATCCATATCTATCTATCTATCTATCTATCTATCTATCTATCTATCTATCTATCTATCTATCTATCTATCTATCTATCTATCTATCTATCTATCTATCTATCTATCTATCTCTATCGCAATAGCAGTTACACTTACATACCGCTTCACAGTACTTTACAGCCCTCTCTAAGCAGTTTACAGAGTCAGCCTGTTGGCCCCAACAATCCGGGTCCTCATTTTACCCACCTCGGAAGGATGGAAAGCTGAGTCAACTTTGAGTCGGTCAGGATCGAACTGCTGGCAGAGTCGGCAGAGTTAACCTGCAATACTGCATTCTAATTCCTGCGCCATCACGGCTCTTATAAACAACTCACCGTCTTCCCTTGGTTTGCTATTGATTTGGCCACCTCTAACAAGAGGTCTCTTCTGACACCTGGATACCTACAATATCCTACGGGACAGTTGGTTTGGCTTTGTTTCTGAATTAGAACTTTCTCTAAAGTCCAAGCCGTGGTCATTTCAGCATGTCCAAGACTCACCTTCTCTCTGTTGCTGTGGTATCATGGGAGGTGGCTGTGGGAAGGCTTGGCCTATCTGACCATAGGCAGCAGGATAAGCAGCTAGAGGGAGAAAGGAAGAAAAGTAGACTTTAAGGTCCTTGCACAAACAAGAAAGGAATCTTCTCAACCAAGAATTCAATCTCATGGGTCAGACACAACCTTTTGCAAGGACCCCAAAAGATCCTAAAATTCAGGAAGCTAAACCGCTTAACATTCAACAGTGGAAGGAGGAGATGGAATAGCTCTGAGGATCTAAACAAAAGTTCAGCTTCCAAAAAGATGCTTTTTCCAAAAGGAAACTGGACTTTCTGGGTTTCTGTCCTTTGAAAACGTTTTGCTTCTCATCCAAGAAGCTTCCATCAGACTAGAGCTGGAAGGGACTTTGGAGGTCTTCTAGTCCAACCCCCTGCTCAAGCAGGAGACCCTATACCAGTGGTGGCAAACCTTTTTAGGCTCGCGTGCCAAAAAGGGGGGGGGGCGCTCGCGCGCGCTCGCATGCTCACACCCATTCCCTCCCCCCCACGCATGCGCACAACACCCCCCCTGCTGCCCCCTGCGCATGCGCACACACACCCACCCCCGCGCAAAGGCTTACCGGAGCCTGGGACGACGAAACCGGCAAACCGGAAGTGCGAAAAAAACGCACTTCCGGTTTGCCAGTGTGCTGTTTTTTGCACTCCGGAGGGTTCAGGGAAGCTCCCTGAAGCTCCGGAATGCAAAAAACTACAAAACGGACAAACCGGAAGTGCGGAAAAGTGCACTTCCGGTTTGTCCGTTTTGTAGTTTTTTGCATTCCGGAGCTTCAGGGAGCTTCCCTGAACCCTCCGGAGTGCAAAAAACAGCATACCGGCAAACCGGAAGTGCGTTTTTCCGAACTTCCTGTTTGCCGGTGGGCAACCCTCGCGTGCCAGCTTCTATGGCTCTGTGTGCCACCTCTGGCACGCGTGCCATAGGTTCGCCACCACGGCCCTACACCATTTCACAAAGGTGGTTGCTCGGTCCCTTCTTAAAGACCTCCAGTAATGGAGCATCCACAACTTCTGGAGGCAAGCTGTTCCACTGGTTAATTGCCCTCACTGTTAGGAAGTTTCTCCTTAATTCCAGGTTGCTTCTCTCCTTGATTAGTTTCCATCCATTGCTTCTTGTCTTGCCCTTTGGTGCCTTGGAGAATAATTTGACCCCCTCCTCTTTGTGGCAGCCCCTCAAATCCTGGAAGACTGCTATCATGTCCCCCCTAGTCCTTCTATTCTCTAGACCAGCAAAGCTCAAATCCTGCAACCGTTCTTCATATGTTTACTCTCCTGGCCTTCAATCAGTGATGGGTTCTAAATCCCATCACTACTGGTTTGCGTATGCGCACGCGCTCACCCGCAACAATTCTGCGCATGCACAGAAGCGTCCGGGGTGGGTGGGCAGAGCCTGCCACTGCTGCTGCCGCTTCTGGTTCGTAGAACCGGACTGTACCGGTAGCAACCCACTGCTGCATTCAATCATCTTAGCTGCTATTTTCTGAACTTTTTCCAAAGTCTCAACGTTTTTTTTTTGGGTAAAGTGACTAAAACTAGATGCAGCCTTCCAGGTGTGGTCTTACTAAGGTTTTATAAAGCGGTAAATCATACTTTATAAAGTATTAAGTATTTATAAAGTCTTAGTATTTATAAAGTACTAAGGATTTATAAAGCAGTACTTCTTCTGGAACTTCAGGAATTGAAGAAGCTTCTTGGATGAGAAGCGAAATGTGTTCAAAGGAAAAAACAACAACAACCAAGAAAGTCCAGCTGCCTTTTGGAAGAAGGTCTTTGGGGACAACCATGACCTGGATGATTCAGAAGCTCCATAGACATTAGATGTTCAGTTTCCATGTTTGCGCATATCATGTACCTCAAATGGTCATTCGGAAGTGTGACCTTATTATTGCACTGACAGGTTGGACGGATGGAAAAAAAATGGGTGGTACATGAACGATGAAGAGTCACAACAGCCAATTCCAACAATTTCGAGACGCAGAAGATAGACCAGGGTGTACTGAGACATCTCAAGTTCCTTTGGAGGAAAGAACAAGACTCCAATGGTTTACTAATGAAAAACACAGAAGTCAAGTATCCTTCCATTCAGGTTTAATTAGTAGCTGCCCAGACATTGTCCATATTGTTCTCTTGCAATGAGTTGTGAGATTTCCTTTCCTGGTCTAGCTACAGCAGAGGTCTTCAAACTTGGCAACTTTAAGACTTGTGGACTTCAGCTCCCAGAATTCTCCAGAATTCTGGGAGTTGAAGTCCACAAGTCTTAAAGTTGCCAAATTTGGGGACCTCTGAGCTAATGTACTTAAAATGTATATATAGATTTTGATACTAAACAAACACTTTAATAACGCCGCTAAAGCATTGGACTATTTCTTGTTGTTGTTTGTAAATATGTGTACTTGTTTGTGTTTGTGTGTTTTGTTTGTGTCTTTTTTCTTATCGTAAAAATTTAATAAAGACTATTTTAAAAAAAAGACTTGTGGACTTCAGCTCCCAGAATTCTCCAGAATTCTGGGAGTTGAAGTCCACAAGTCTTAAAGTTGCCAAGTTTGGGGACCCCTGAGCTACAGCTTGGGATTTGCTAATGGTCTCCTATCCAAGTACACTCAAGATCGTTCTTGGTCATCTGATCATCAGCCAAGATTGGCTAGATATTGCCATTTTTACATCATTGCCAAGAAAACTACATGGACATCTCCCTGAGGTCTCTTGGACATAAGCTTGATTCAAGAGGGTCCTTACCTTTTAGCCTAAACCTTGCCTGATACCTGTTCCTCAACAGGTTACATCAGCTTGGCTTTTTGCATAAGACATTATTGTGAAAATGGTAGAGAAATTCAGATGGTACAATTTAAGACAGTTTCCCCAGATGACGCCCTCTAAATGTAGTTGGGCTGCAAACCGTGGGATTTTAGTATATAATGATGATGATGACAACGAAGATGATGATGGTGGTGGTGGTGGTGGTGGTGGAATTAGCCAATCCAAAAACATATTTGGGGCACGTCTTAACTTGATTTGGCTAAATTTAGATCTTCTACCTTACCAAAATAAGAAGACAACCAATATAGTGTGTAGGGTTAGACTTTTCCAAGTTGGTGTTCTGCAAAGATCTTACATGAAGAACCTTCTCATTCCCAAACCAGGTGGCTACAAGTCTCGTCACTCAGAATAGCAACAGAACAACAAAGTTGGAAGGGACCTTGGAGGTCTTGTAATCCAACTCTGCCCAAGTAGGAAATCCTACCCCAGTCCAGACAAGTGGTTGTCCAGTCTTTTCTTGAAAACCTCCAGTGATGGAGCATCCACAACTTCTGGAGGCAAGTTGTTCCACTAATTATAATAATAATAATAACAACAGAGTTGTAAGGGACCTTGGAGGTCTTCTAGTCCAACCCCCTGCCTAGGCAGGAAACCCTACACTATTTCAGACAAATGGTTATCCAACATCTTCTTAAAAACTTTCAGTGTTGGAGCATTTACAACTTCTGGAGGCAAGTTGCCCCACTGATTAATTGTTCTTACAGTTAAGAAATTTCTCCTTAGTTGTAGGTTGCTTCTCTCCTTGATTAGTTTCCACCCATTGCTTCCTCTCCTGCCCTCAGGTGCTTTGGAGAATAGCTTGTCCCCTTCTTCTTCAGCCCCTTAGATATTGGAATGCTGCTATCATGTCATCCTTAATCCTTCTTTTCATTAAACTAGACATACCCGATTTCCTTCAACTGTTCGTCATATATTTTAGCCTTCCGTCCCCTCATCGTCTTTGTTGCTCTTCTCTGCACTCTTTCTAGAGTCTCAACCAACTGGGACTCAATTAAATCTCAAGTGCCTCAAGTGATCTGAGTAACAGAGACCTCAGTATGGCCAACAGCAAGTGGAAAGGCTCTTTTGACCTCAAAAAGAATCCAAAATAATGAACCTATGGGGTCCCAGCAAGAGCAGGGAAGAAAGCAAGTGACCATTTGCATACTTGGACTTTAATTAAGAGCTGCAACCCTTAGAATCGAACATCTCAACATGACCGATCTGTCAAGCCGGATACGCAATTAAGGGAATGAAACACCAACCAATGCAGGTTTTAAAATTTACATCTCCGGATTTCCCTCCCCCCCCCCAAAAAAAAAACCCCTGCACAGCAAGAACTAATGATTGTCCGTTGCACCACAGGAAGCAAACTAATTGGTTGAAGCAACAAGCTGGACTTGTTAGGTGTAGAAGGATGTTGAGATTCGTCTGTCCTGAATATTTTCTACAATATCCTTGTGAAATTGTGGCATGTCCTAACTGCACGAGCGAATCCTGAGTTGAATTAGACTCTTGGTTCCTGCATCCGTGCACAATTTCTTAATGCAATTATGAAACGTTATTTATTTAAGAATTTTTTTTATGGCTGCCAACTCCTTCTCAGTGACTCTGGACAATAATCCCACATCCCTTCTGGGTGACAACATTCAAATGATAAGGATAAGGATTAAAATCAGTGGTGGGTTGCTACCGGTTCGCCCCGGTTCGGACGATCTGCGCATTTGAAGAAGCGGCGTGCGCGAGCAAAGCATGCATGCACGCACATCTCGGAACCGGTAGCAAAGGTAAGTGAAACCCATTACTGATTAAAATAGGTCCAATTCAGAATACAGTTGGAAGGGACCTTGGAGGTCATCTAGTCCAACCCCTGCTCAAGCAGGAAACCCTATACTATTTCAGACAAGTGGTTGTCCATTCACCTCTTTAAAACTTCCAGTGTTGCAGCATTCACAACTTCTGGAGGCAAACTGTTCCACTGATTCATTGTCCTCACTGTTAGGAAGTTTCTCCTTAATTCCAAGTTGCTTCTCTCCTAGATTAGTTTCCATCCCTTGTTTCTTGTCCTGCCCTCTTTTGCTTTGGAAACGAGCTATTTGATGGGTTTCACCCCAATCTGGGATCCCCAATTCCCAATCGGCAAAACCAGATATTAATGGCCTTTTAAAAGGGTGTCAAGGTAGGGGCCTATCTTACTTCTGTCAGGAATATGTTCCACAGGGAGGGCAGGAGCCACCACAAAGAAGGCTCTTCCACTTAGTCCTGCTAGATGGCCTTTCTTAAGAGAGGGGACCTGTAACATTCTCCGCCTCTCCACTCTGATGGGTCAGGTAGATGTGAGCAGGACAAGATGGTCCTTTGAATATTTGTCCTTCCTTTCTTCTTGGATGCATTTTGATTGCCAATTGGATCCCAAACCCTGGAATTTTTAGCTTGGTTTTGCTTTCTGTTTATATATTGTTTACTACAATACCCCAATCACGGAACTACCAACTCAGACAAACAATGAATAACCACAGCCTAATCAAGGTACCACCAAGACCACTCCCACCAATGCTGACAGGGTAAGACACCAGTATATTAACAGAGACCAAACCCCATCCCCTACTAGTACTGATGATGTTACCTACTTGGGTAATGAAACGTCTGCAAGTAAACAACCACGATCAGAGAGCACCAACAACCCCACAGTTCAAAGATGAGCATAAATATTCTCTTCTAACGAAACCACTCTGTATATAAACAGAGATCAAACCTCACTCCCTTCCAGCACTGATGATGTTACCTAGTTGGGTCATGAAACATCTGCAAGAAAACAACCATATTCAGAAATCACCAAGGACTAAACAGTCTCCTCCTCCTCCTCCTCCTCCTCCTCCTCCTCCTCCTCCTCCTCCTCCTCCTCCTCCTCCTCCTCCTCCTCCTCCTCCTGCACCCATCAATCCCTTCTCCTCTCCACAAACCCCACTCCCTTCTAGCACTGATGGTGTTCCCTAGTTGGGTCACAAAATGTCTGCAAGAAAACCACCAAGCTCAGAGAGCACCAAGAACCCCACAGTTGTCATCTCCCCCTCTTCCTCTTCTGGCCTCCCTCCCTCCTCCTCCTCTTCCACTCCACAAACCCCACTCCCTTCTAGCACTGATGAGGTTACCTAGTTGGGTCACAAAATGTCTGCAAGAAAACCACCAAGCTCAGAGAGCACCAAGAACCCCACAGTTGTCATCTCCCCCTCTTCCTCTTCTGGCCTCCCTCCCTCCTCCTCCTCTTCCACTCCACAAACTCCACTCCCTTCTAGCACTGATGAGGTTACCTAGTTGGGTAAAGAAATGTCTGTAAGGAAATCACCAAGCTCAGAGAGCACCAAGGACCCCACAGTCCTCCTCCTCCTACTCCACAAACTACCCTCCCTTCTAGGACTGATGATGTTCCCTAGTTGGGTCACGAAATGTCTGCAAGAAAACCACCAAGCTCGGAGAGCACCAAGGATCCTTCATTTCAACCCTGAGCTACAAATATTCTCCTTTATTGGTACACCTAAGGAATAGCAATAGCACTTAGCAATAGCACTTAGACTTATATACCGCTTCATAGTGCTTTACAGCCCTCTCTAAGCGGTTTACAGAGTTCAGCCTCTTGCCCCCAACAATCTGGGTCCTCATTTTACCCACCTCAGAAGGATGGAAGGCTGAGTCAACCTTGAGCCGGTGAGATTTCAACAGCTGAACTGCAGCTAGCAGTCAGCTGAAGTAGCCTGCAGTAGCTGCATTTAACCACTGCGCCACCTCGGCTCGTCGTAAATGAATAAATGAATGCCTCCTAAGAGACAGCCCAGATGTTGCCCCTTGGCCTGCTGAGATACAATGGAGGTGCAGATGAGATGAACCATGAATGTGACTTTTCTAAGCCCCCCCAGCCCCCCCCCCGGGGAAGTGAAAGTGAAAGGGTTATTGGGGGAAAGTGTTAATACTAACGACCTGCGTATTGCTGTACTCCAGCGTATGCTTGCTGCAAAGGATCAGCTGTGGTTGGACTTTGTGCTGCAAAGACACAAGAGAGAGAGAGAGAAAAAAGAAAGAGGAGGTTGAAAAACATGCCAATATCTCCGAGAAAGACAATGTAACACATCTGGTGACACCAATATAACCAAAGAACAGAGTTGGAAGGGACCTTGGAGGTCTTCTAGTCAACCCCTGGCTCAAGGAAGGGATCCTATACTATTTCAGACAAATGGCTATCCACTCTTTTCTTTAAAACCTCCAGCGATGGAACACCCACAACTTCTGGAGGCAAGCTGTTCCACTGATTAATTGTTCTAACTGTCAGGAAATTTCTCCTTAGTTCTAAGTTGCTTCTCTCCTTGTTTAGTTTCCACCCATTGCTTCTTGTCCTGCCCTCAGGTGCTTTGGAGAATAGGTTGACCTCCTCTTCCAATCTCTTCTTGAAAGCTTCTAATGATGAAGCTCCCACAATTTCCGGAGGCAACTTCTGTTCCATTGGTTGATTGTTCTCACAGTCAGAAAATCTCTCCTTATTTCCAGGTTGAATCTCTCCTTGATCAGTTTCCATCCATTGTTCCTTGTCTGGCCTTCAGGTGCCTTGGAGAATAGCTTGACCCCTTCCTCTCTGTAGCAGCCCCTCAAATATTGGAAGACTGCTATCATGTCTCCTCTGGTCCTTCTCTTCACTAGATTAGCCATGCCCAGTTCCTGCAACCGTTCATCATATGTTTTAGTCTCCAGTCCCCTAATCCTCTTGGTTTCTCTTCTCTGCCCTCTTTCTAGAGTCTCAACATCTTTTTTATAGTGGGGTGTCGCAGATGCAGTACTCTATGTGTGGTCTTACTAAGGCTTTATAGAGTGGTGTCAGTACCTCACTTGATCTTGATTGTATCCCTCTGTTAATGCAACTTATGATTGCTTTGGCTTTTTTGGAGGTTGCAGCACACGGCTGGCTCATAGAGGTAGCCTTCAACTTACAACAATCGACCCCAACATTAATGTTGTTAAATGAAACATTTGTTAAGCGAATTCTTCCCGCTCTACGACTTTTCTTGCCACCTTTCTTCAAATTTAAACTTTTTTATTCGTTTATCAAAGTATAAAATACAAAGAAAAAAAAACATGGAAAAGTAAGCAGAGAGGAAGGAAAAAAGAGGGGGTATAGTGCAAAGGGAGGAAAAAAAGAGAGAAGTTGGTGCCTTTTTTCCTTCCACATTTGTTGAGTGAATCACGGCGGTTTTTAAAATTCGTAACACGTTTGTTCAGTGAATCTGGGTTCTCCATGGAGTTTGCTTTGCCAGACGGTCGCAAAACGACTCCCGAATACCGCAATCGTCATAAATGTGAGTCAGTGGTCAAGCATCTGAATGTAAATCACATGACCATTGGGATGCTGCAATGGTCGTAAGTGTAACAACGGTCATAAGTCACTATTTTCAGTGGTATTGTACGAGGGTGAGTCAAAACCTAATGCCATTTTCTTTAGGACAGGTATAATTACCCACACAGGAACATGTAGCATACATCAAAATGAAGCTGGTCCTCTGTGGATCACATCCCTACTTCTCAACATAGTCACCGTTACTCTCAATAGCAATGTCCCACCTTCGAAGGAGAGCATGGATCCCTGCCTCGTAAAATTTTGTTGACTGTTCTTTGAGCCACTTCTACCCTGCAGTTTTCACTTCCTCCTCACTGGAATAATAATCCTCCATACTCACCAGATTTAGCGCCTTCAGACTATCATCTCTTCGGCCCCATGAAAGAGGGTTTGAGAGGCAAATATTATTCTCATTTGAAGGTGGAACATTGCTATTGAGAAAAACGGTGACTATGTTGAGAAGACTCACCCTCGTAACTTTGAACGGTCAGTAAATGACTATCTGTATTTAGTGACTCTCTCCTAGAACTTTTCACATTTATATAAACATTTTAGGGAAGGTGGTTGTGAGTTTTATTTATTAGATTTGTGGATCTAGAGTCGACTTTAGCGACGATGTAGAAATATAATGGGAAAAAGAAGCAAGAAAAGTAGAGGGAAAGCAAGTTATTAATAAAGAGCAGGTTTTCAAGCGCTGCAAGTTTGACAAGAAATAATTCCGAAATGACGTTGATATAAATCTACATATTAAAATATCGCACGTCTGTCTGAAAGCTAAAAAAATATGTTGAAATAAATCAGCATTAAAATAAGATTATTGCACAGTAATTGGCAATTTTAACCAGCAGGAGTTGAATGACAAATTATACATTACAATAAGTTTGACAAATCTACACGTTATAATCTTATGCCAGGAGAAACCCAGAGTTAGGATGTGGCATGCAAAATGATAATCATAAAAAAAAAATCTGCATCAAGTTAAAATCTCCCATCGCATTTTAAAATATGCAGCTCGTTTTGACGTTGATACATAAGCTTGTAACTTAATTTGCCCTTCTTTCATGAAATAAATTATTTGTGCTTTTCAGTAAGAAACGTAGAAAATGCTGGCAGCTGTTATCCTGTTCGAAGCCAGCTCGGTACATTTTATAAGAATATAAAGTTTAGGAACATTCAGTTAAAATAATAATAATGGCCTGCTAAAATATTCTACCTTTAAAATTCGTTTCGTTCTATTAGATTAATGTACCTTCGATAAAACACCGATTTCCTCTTGCTGTAATATTAACTGTAAATTTGATATTTCTCTTCTATCGATAATTTCCCTCATCATAATCAATTGTACAGGTAGTCCTCGACTTACAACCACAGTTGAGCGCAAAATTTCTGTTGCTAAGTGAGACATTGGTTCAGTGAGTTTTCTTGCCACAGTTGTTAAGTGAATCACTGCAGTTGTTAAATGAATCTGGCTTCCCCACTGAGTTTGCTCATCAGAAGTTCGCAAAAGGGGATCACGTGACCCCGGGACACTGTGACCGTCATAAATATGAGTCAATTACCAAACTTCTGAATTTTGATCACGTGACCATGGGGAGGCTGCAATGATTGTAAGTGTGAAAAATGATTTTATTTTATTTTATTTTGTCAAGCATGAATAATATAACAGATATAAGTATAAACATGTTTATGAATACATGATGGTGAAATTTGTAAGGTGAAAAAAGTAAGGTTCTACATTTTAGCAAGAAAAACAAAATGCACAGGTACAGTATACAGTACGTGGTACCTTGCTCAACAGTAGTAACTGTGAGAGGGATCTTGGAGTCCTAGTGGACAACCATTTAAATATGAGCCAGCCGTGTGCTGCAGCAGCCAAAAAAGCCAACACAGTTCTAGGCTGCATTAACAGAGGGATAGAATCAAGATCACGTGAAGTGTTAATACCACTTTATAATGCCTTGGTAAGGCCACACTTGGAAGACTGCATTCAGTTTTGGTCACCACGATGTAAAAAAGATGTTGAGATTCTAGAAAGAGTGCAGAGAAGAGCAACTAAGAGGATTAAGGGACTGGAGGCTAAAACAGATGAAGAACGTTTGCAGGAACTGGGTATGTCTAGTTTAATGAAAAGAAGGACTAGGGGTGACATGATTAGCATTCTTCCAATATCTCAGGGGTTGCCACAAAGAAGAGGGGGGGAGGTCAAGCTATTCTCCAAAGCACCTGAGGGCAGGACAAGAAACAATGGGTGGAAACTAATCAAGGAGAGAAGCAACTTAGAACTAAGGAGAAATTTCCTGACAGTGAGAACAATTAATCAGTGGAACAGCTTGCCTCCAGAAGTTGTGAATGCTCCAACACTGGAAGTTTTTAAGAAGAGGTTGGATAACCATTTGTCTGAAGTAGTGTAGGGTTTCCTGCCTAGGCAGGGGGTTGTACTAGAAGATCTCCAAGGTCCCTTCCAACTCTGTTGTTGTTGTTGTTGTTGTTGTTGTTGTTGTTGTTGTTGTTGTTGTTGTTATTATTATGGATACAAATAAATGGGGACATTAGGACAGGGACGGTAGGCACGATAGTGCACTTATGCACGCCCCTTACAGACCATAATCATAATTATGATCATAATTATAATAATATTAATAATAATAATAGTAATAGTAATAGTAATACTAATAATACTATAAATAATTATGATAATAAGTCACTTTTTTCAGTGCCGTTGTAACTTTGGTCATTAAACGAACGGTCGTATGTTGTACTGTTCGAATTCTGAATCCATTTGGTCATAACTATGCTTAACTGGCTGAGTTTCTCAATTGCACTTTAGTAAGCTCTAAATAAATCTTGCCAAATGATCTGGCTTTTGTCTGGTAAGGCTTTTGCTTTAATTCGGTTACCTCTGTTATTGTTCCAACTTACAAGATGCAGGTTACGGGAGGGACCTTGGAGGTCTTCTAGTCCAACCCCCTGCTCGAGTGGGAGACCCTATACTATTTTGGACAAATGGTTGTCCAATCTTTTCTTTAAAAACCGCCAGTGATGGACATCCCAAAGGTGCTTTATCCAAAAGGCAACTGGACTTCCTCGCTTTTTTTCCTTTCAAAATGTTTAGCTTCTCATCCAAGAAGCTTCTTCCATTGTAAAAGAACTGAAGAACCCAAGAAGCTACTTGGATGAGAAGCGAAATGTTTTCAAAGAAAAAAAATCAAGAAGGCATAGTGTAAGTTCTCCTACTTGAGCAGAGGGCTGGACTAGAAGACCTCCAAAGTCCCTTCCAGTTCTATTTTATTCTATTCCAATCCATTCCAATCCATTCCATATTTTCTTTTCTATTTCTATTCTATTCTATTCTATTCTATTCTATTCTATTCTATTCTATTCTATTCTATTCTATTCTATTCTATTCTCTCCCATATTTTCTATTTCTATTTCTATTTCTATTATTTCTATTTCTATTTCTATCCCATTCCATTCTATTCTATCCCATATTTTCTATTTCTATTTCTATTTCTATTATTTCTATTCTATTCTATTCTATACCATATTTTCTATTTCCATTTCCATTTCCATTTCCATTTCCATTTCCATTTCCATTTCCATTTCCATTTCCATTTCCAATTCCAATTCCAATTCCAATTCTATTCTATTCTATTCTATTCTATTCTATTCTATTCTATTCTATTCTATTCTATTCTATTCCCATTCCCATTCCATTCCATTCCATTCCATTCCATTCCATTCCATTCTATTCTATATTTTCTATTTCTATTTCTATTTCTATTATTTCTATTCCTATTCTATTCTTTATTCCATTCCATTCTTATAGACTTCAATTTCCACCATAATTTTCTTTCTTGAGATCTGCTGGGTCCAAAGTCTTCAAACTTTTCAGTCTTAGCAATGGAACTCATTCCAAGTGGAACCCAGCATCAACTTATAATTCACAAAACTTCCTTTTCTATAGTTTTATTTTATTATATTCAGAACGAAGTTAAAATACAAAATTAAATCAAAGTCTAAGAAGACTTATTTCAGCCCTTCCTAGAATCTCTCAACTTCATGCACACTGTAACCTTCTATTTTTCTGGCCGTGATCCCAACAAATCCCAACAGAATGAGAATATTTAGCACCACAATTTTGCAAGAAGCCACAACAACTGGGGTTGTGGTGGTGGGTGTGGGGAGAGAGACCATGACTGTCATTTTAAGAACAGGCTTTGCAAGGCCAGGATTAAAACAAATAAATATATAACGGAGAGCCCCTCCCCCCCGGTCAATTTCTTCCCCAATCCAATTTAAATCATACTCCCCAAGCCTAATCTATATCCATAATTATATCATTTGGTACAACAAGCTTGCCAGCGGTTTCCCACAATTTATGTAGATTAAAATTCATGGGTGCCATTCTACCGATTCTGTATTATGAAGATTGATTAAGACAGCTGATGCAGTGATTAAGAGAGTGTGCATTTACTGTTGCAATTAATTAGGCATTCAGACACAACAATAACTACAATAACCAGAAGAATGCGCTGAGCCGGCATTCTTGGCTTAGGGGCGGAAGGTTCTCGGCTGCTTTGACAAGGATCCCGACTTGACGGAAAGGCCGTAAAAAGGGAACATAGAGTTGGAAAGGAGCCCGGAAGTCATCTAGTCCAACCCCCTGCTAGAGCAGGAGACCCTCTGCCATTTCAGACAAACGGTTGGCCAACCTTTTTTTAAAAAAAAGACCTGGAGCACCCACAACTTTTGAAGGCAAGTTGATCCATTGATTAATTGGCAGAAGAACAGAAAAACAGAGTTGGAAGGGACCTTGGAGGTCATCTAGTCCAACCCCCTGCTCGAGCAGGAGACCTATACCATTTCCGAGAAATGATTGTCCAGCCTCTTTTTGAAAGCCTCCAGTGAAGGATCACCCACAACTTCTGAAGGCAAGCTGTTCCATTGGTTGATTGCTCTCACCGTTAGGAAATTCCTCCTTAGTTCTAGGTTGCTTCTCTTCTTGGTTAGTTTCCATCCATGGTTTCTGGTCTTGCCTTATGGTGCTTTGGAAAATAGTTTGATCCCCCCCTCAAATATTAAAACACCGCTATCATGTCACCCCTGGTCCTTCTACCAGAAGCCCCCCGTTCAATTCTGGAAGCCGACTGGAAGTCCGTGACGGATAGGAAATTATTCCTATCAAAGAGGTGATATAGGATCTTGCTTCCTTGAAGTCATCCTTACTTAGAAAATAAAACCGAGATTCAATTCTAATTAACAAAATATTTATTTCAGTACAAAAGTAACAAAAAGAATATAAACCTTATTAAGCTACATTGTCTCAGCTAAGAAATCACGTCTGCCTCGGGCGAGGCTCACAGGAGAAGAAGGAAAGGAGGAGACTCCTGGAATGCACACATGCGCAGTAAAACATATCACATGTCTGCTTGATTAGAAAATACAATAAACCTAGAAATATTGCAGAGGTGCTCAACTGGCAATATTCACATCGTGACAGTCCGGTTCCCCCATCATAGTGTCCTAGCATGGTATCCTTTTTCCTCTGCTGACCGGAAGTCTGGTTCCCCCACCATAGAGTCTCCTCCTAGCGTGGCATCCTTTTTCCTCTACCTGTCCTAACCGAAAGCCCTATCAATTGTGGAGCCGACAAGCGACAGGGAGCTGCAACAGAGGGATGAAAGAGCCACATGCAGCTCCAGAGCCACGGGCTGCTGACCCCAGAACTGGACAAACCCAATTCCTGCAACCGTTCTTCGTATGTTTTAGCCTCCAGTCCCCTAATCATCTTTGTTGCTCTTCTCTGCACTCTTTCTAGAGTCTCAACATCTTTTTTTTATATTGTGGTGACTAGAACAGGATGCAGTATTCCAATTGTGGCCTTATGGGATAGTTGGGAATTTGTCCCATTGCGTCTTTGAGCCTTATCAGATCTTTTCCTCTTCAAATCTTCACACTGTTAGATTGACACCTTGTTATGGTTCAGACGCTGCAGCCAGTGATGGAGATCAAAGGTGTTTAAGAAGAGATTAAAAGTGATTTAACAGATTTAAAAGATTAAAAATCTCTTTTTAAGAAGAGGTTGGGCAACCATTTGTATGAAATGATATAGGGTTCATTTGAGCAGGGGGTTGGACTAGGGGACCTCCCAGGTCCCTTCCAACTCTGTTATTCTATTATTTTGTTAATTAATCAGTGGAAGAATTTGCCTCCAGAAGTTGTGAGTGGTCCAATACTGGAGTTTTTAAACAATATTTTGGAGAGTCATACATCCAGAATGGTATGGGGTTTCCTACTTGATCTGGGGACTGGATTAGACGACCTCCAAGGTCCCTTCCAACTTTGTTATTCTCTTATTCTTGGTGCTCTGTTAGATTGGTTGTTTTCTTGCGGATGTTTTATTACCCAACTAGGTAACATCATCAGTGATAGTGGATGTAGGGTGTGCTCTCTGTTCATATAAACAGGGAGAAAACCATACTCACTAGCAGTGGTAATGTTATATAGTTGGGTAATGAAATGTCTGCAAGAAAACAACCAAGCTCAGAGAGCACCAAGCACCCACAGTTATTGTCTTCCTCCTCCTCCTCCTCCTCCTTCTTTTCTTCTCTACAAACCCCACTCCCTTCTGGTGCTGATGATGTTCCCTAGTTGGGTAATGAAATGTCTGCAAGAAAGTAACCAACTTTAAATATGTCTGTTCAGCGGGATTTAAAGAGGTGTTTCCTCTCCTTCCTTCCTTCCTTCCTTCCTTCCTTCCTTCCTTCCTTCCTTCCTTCCTTCCTTCCTTCCTTCCTTCCTTCCTTCCTTCCTTCCTTCCTTCCTTCCTTCCTTCCTTCCTTCCTTCCTTCCTCTCCATCTAGTCGCCCTGACTCTACCCTGAGTTAAGAGATTACAGGGCCATAAAAGGGAGGATTTTTTTTTAGTGAAGCCAAGTAATGGAGCTATCTTATAAGAGTTAAGGTTCTTCCTTGGTCTTTGAGTAGCTTCTACTGCAGTGTTTCTCCACCGTGCCTCTTCGAAGGTGTGTGGACTTCAACTCCCAGAATTTCCCAGCCAGCAAAAGTATTGGGTCAGATGTCGAAGCAAGAGGTCCCAAGGTCCCAAAATTTTGTCCTACCTGGGTAAGGATGGATGCCGTTGGCAAAGACGGCTTCTGCTGCAGGTTGCCCATTGGCTTGTGGCGGGAGACCAGTGAAACCATTCACCCCGATGGGGGAGGGGATGCTAGGCACGGCTGGTGCAGTGATGCCTGGAGGCGTGCTGCCACCTGGAGGGCGGGAGAGGAAAGGCAGAGCGTCAATTCAATCGCGTTCCTGGGTTGAGAGTATACAGGAAGTCCTCAACTTATGACCATGATTGAGGCCAGAAATTCCATTGCTAAGCGAAACCGTTATTGTGAGTTTTGCCCCATCAATCAAGTGCATTCCTGGGTTGGGAGTATACAGGAGGTCCTCGACTTACGACCGTGACTGAGGCCAAAAATGCTGCCACTAAGCAAAACCGTTGTTAAGTGAGTTTTTGCCCCCAATTGCAAGTGAATCACCACCATTGTTAAATTAGTAACACGGTCATTAAGCGGATCTGGCTTCCCCACTGTCAGGAGGTCGCAAAAGGAGATCACGTGAACCTGGGGGACGTTGAGTCCGTCGTAAATGTGAGTCGGTTGCCCAGCGTCTGAATTTCAATCCCATGACCACGGGGGACATTGCAAACGGTCGTAAGTGTGAAAAAAAACTGTCCTAAGTGGGGGTTTCTTTCAGTGCCAGCAAAACTTTGAACGTCCACTAAATGAACCGCTGTAAGTCGAGGACTGCCTGCATCGCAACGGCTTGCTTGGCCGCATCGGGGCTGCCTCGGTTGCCTTCGGATGCTTACCTGAGGGTGGGTGTCATGGGGGTGGCTGCCAGCCCGTTCATGTTGAGGGCGGCCATCTGCTGCATCTGCGCTGCTGCGAAGGCCGCCATGGGGTTCAGGTAGCCGCCTTGGGCCACAGAGGCCATGATGGCCGCCTGTTGCTGCATCAGCTGGAACAAAGAGAGCAGGGCAAAAACATCACGCATTCACTGGCAGGGCAGCCAGGTGAGAGGGGAGGGAGCAGATGGCGCCCGGAGGGTTCCCAACCGCGGTGAAATGCTCCTGGTTCAGGTGGGCCAGTCGGTCGTCGCAGAGCCGATGGAGCCGGTGGCGGTCGTGGTGCGGAGCTTCCCCGCCCGCCTGGATGCCGCCATTTGAGTTCTTTTGACCTCTGCGCATGTGCAAAGCGTTCTGCGCATGCTCAGAGGGCAAAAGAACTCAAATGGCAGCATCAAGGCGGGCAGGGGAAGCCCCCGCGCCACGACCGCCACCAGCTCTGTCGGCTCTGCGACAACCGACTGGCCCGCCCGAACCGCGAGCATTTCACCCCTGGTTCCTAAGGCCCTCCACAGAACTGTAGTGGGTGTGCAAAACTCTTGCTTTGAATTCGGCCTCAAGGGAGGAGGAGGAGGAGGAGGAGGAGGAGGAGGAGGAGGAGGAGGAGGAGGAGGAGGAGGAGGAGGAGGAGGAGGAGGAGGAGGAGGAGGAGAGGAAGCAGTAGCAGAAGAGGAGGAGAGGAAGCAGTGGTGGGGGAGGAGGA
>JALIGW010000032.1:3546446-3571446 GCA_023053685.1 Diadophis punctatus similis | reverse complement strand
GAAGGAGGAGGAGGAGGAGAAGGGAGAGGAGGAAGAGGAGAAGGAGGAGAAGAAGGAAGAGGAGGAGGAGGAGGAGAGGAAGCAGTGGTGGGGGAGGAGGAGAAAGAGGAGGAAGAGAAGGTAGAAGAAAAGTATAGGTAGGAGAAGGAGAAGGAGGAAAAGGAGAAGGAGAGGAAGCAGTAGTGGGAAAGGAGGAGGAAGAGGAAGAGGAGGAAGAGAATGAGGAGAGGAAGCAGTAGCAGAGGAGGAGGAGGAGAAAGAGGAGAAATATAGGTAGGAGAAGGAGAAGAAGAAACAGGAGAAGGAAGGAGGAGAAGGAAGAGGGAGAGGAGGAAAAGGAGGAGGAGGAGGAGGAGGAGGAGGAGGAGGAGGAGGAGGAGGAGGAGGAGGAGGAGGAAGATTGTAGGGTCCTTGGTGCTCTCTGAGCTTGGTGGCTTTTCTGCAGACATATCATTGGCCAAACCATGTAACATAATTACTGGTAACCTAGTTTATGTTATGAAAGGACTGTAAGAAAACCACGAAGCTGATAGAGCACCAAGGACCCCTTGGGGTTAGCACAGTTGTCCCACCTTCATTTATGGAACGGATGCGCCGTTTATCTTTCTGAAAAAAAATCACAGTTTGAGAAGCCATCGGCCCTCATAAAGGCCACCTCCTCTTGCAGTTTTGAGGTGGTCCTTGATGATACCTGCTGAGTTTTCAAGAGGGTTTTGGGGAGGGTTGGCCTAATTATATCCCAGATACAGATAGTCCTCGACTTACAACAGCTCATTTAGTGACCGATTGCAACGGCACTGAAAAAAGTGACTTAGCACCCTTTTTCACGCAAACCGCTGCGGGATCTCCATGGTCCTGTGATTTATATTCGGATTCTTGACTACTGACTCACATTTATGACGGTCGCAGTGTCCCGTGATCCCCTTTTGTGACCTTCTGAGAAGCAGAGCCAATGGGGGGGAAGCAGGGTTCACTTAACAACGGTGTTACTAACTTAACAACCGCAGCGATTCGCTTACCGAATGTGGCAACAAAGGTCATTAAAAAGGGAACAAAACTCACTTCCCAAATATCTCGCTTAGCGACATAAATTTTGGGGTCGTATGTCGAGGACTACCTGTGCTGTACGGAATGCCTCCCGACCTTCAACTCTGGGGCAAAGCCCACCCCTCAGGACCCCCTAGTTGTGTTGACACTCACTGCCTGTGCGTAAGCTCCGTAGGCTCCGAACTGAATGGCCATGGGATTGAACATGCCCATCTGGCCCGCCATTTGCTGCATCCGGCGCATAGTGCGCTCTTTGTCCGTGTCGGCAAACTTGACCACCAGGCTGGACGATGCTCCCTGCAGGAAGGGAAAAAGAGAAAAGGAAATGAGGCCAGGTAGGAAACATAAAAAGAGAAGAAGCCATCCCAGATATGCCACCTTTGAAAAGATCGACTGTGGATTCAATTAGAATAGAGCTGGAAGGGACCTTGGAGGTCTTCTAGTCCAACCCCCTGCTCAAGCAGGAGACACTATACAGTTTGAGACAAGTGGATGTCCAATCTCTTCTTAAAAGCCTGCAATGATAGAGCACCCACAACTTCTGGTGGCAAGCTGTTCCACTGGTTAATTGTTGTCACCGATAGGAAATTTCTCCTTAGTTCCAGGTTGCTTCTCTCCTTGGTTAGTTAGTCAGTCAGTCAATTAGTTTAGAATCTCATTAGTGCTTTGCCAACCAGTTATCTTTTCAATCAATCAATCGATCAATCGATCAATCAATCAATCAATCAATCAATCAATCAATCAATCAATCAATCAGAATAGAGCTGGAAGGGATCTTGAAGGTCTTCTAGTCCAACCCCCTGTTCAAGCAAGAGACCCTCTACCATTCCAGACAAATGGCTGTCCAATCTCTTCTTAAAAACCTCCAGTGATGGAACACCAGAGGTGGTTTCCTCCCGGTTTGGACTGGTTCGCCTGAACCGGTAGCGACCCGCTGGTGACGTCACGATGATGTCACGGATCCGGTTTGGTCGGTGCCGGTCCGTGGGCGCCGCCATCTTTAAAATATATATTTATATTATTTTTTTTCTTCTGCACATGTGCAGAAGTGAAGTTTCTGACACTGAGCATGAATCACCATCTTGTTTTTGACTTTTAAAAAAAATTTATTTTATTTTTTGCCCGCGCGCGAAGGAAGCGAACCGGCAGTGAGGTAAATTAGAACCCACCCCTGCGGAGCACCCACAACTTCTGAAAACAAGCCCTTCCACTGGTTAATTGTTGTCATCGTAGGAAATGTCTCCTTAGTTCCAGGTTGCTTATCTCCTTGGTTAGTTAATTAGTTAGTTTAGAATCTCATTAGTGCTTTGCCAACTAGTATCTTTTCAATCAATCCATCAGAATAGAGCTGGAAGGGACCTTGGAGGTCTTCTAGTCCAACCCCCTGCTCAAGCAGGAGACCCTGTACCATTTCAGACAAGTGACTGTCCAGTCTCTTCTTAAAAACCTCCAGTGATGGAGCATCCACAACTTCTGGAGGCAAGATCAGTCAAGGTTAAGGTGAAGGTTTAAATGTTCTGTGAGGAAATTTCTCCTTAGTTCTAGGTTGCTTCTGAAACAACCACTTCATAAACGTATGGCACACTGGACTAGGCTTGAAATTTTAGGCCTGGATAACCTTGAACTATGCCGTCTACGTTCTGACCTAAGCTTAGTACACAAGATCATCTACCTTAACGTCCTATCTGTTAACAACTACTTTAATTTCAACCGCAATAACACGAGGGCTAACAATAGATACAAACTAAATGTAACCTGCTCTAATCTTGATTGAAGAAAATACAACTTCAGCAGTAGAGTAGTAAATGTCTGGAACACTCTACCTGATCCTGTTGTCAGTTTCTCTAACCCCCATACCTTTTACCTTAAACTGTCTACCATGGACCTTACACGTTTCTTAAGAGGTCCCTAAGGGGGCGTGCATAAGAGCACCAGCGTGCCTACCATCCCTGTCCTACTGTTCCCATTTGTATGTACTCATTTTATGTAAGGCCACACTTGGAATACTGCATTCAGTTTTGGTCGCCACGATGTAAAAAGGATGTTGAGACTCTAGAAAGAATGCAGAGAAGAGCAACAAAGATGATTAGGGGACTGGAGGCTAAAACATACAAAGAACGGTTGCAGGAACTGGGTATGTCTACTTTAATGAAAAGAAGGACCAGGGGAGACATAATAGCAGTGTTCCAATATCTCAGGGGTTGCCACAAAGAAGAGGGAGTCAAGCTATTCTCCAAAGCACCTGAGGGTAGGACAAGAAGCAATGGGTGGAAACTAAACAAGGAGAGAAGCAACTTAGAACTAAGGAGGAATTTCCTGACAGTTAGAACAATTAATCCGTGGAACAGCTTGCCTCCAGAAGTTGTGAATGCTCCAACACTGGAAGTTTTTAAGAAGATGTTGGATAACCATTTGTCTGAAGTGGTGTAGGGTTTCCTGCCTAAGCAGGAGGTTGGACTAGAAGACCTCCAAGGTCCCTTCCAACTCTGTTGCTGTTGCTGTTGCTGTTGTTGTTATTGTATTATTATTATTATTATTATTATTATTATTATTATTATTATTATTATTATTATTATTATTATTATTATTATTATTATTATTATTATTATTATTATTATTGGCTATGTTTTGCTTCTTCATATCCATTTATTTGTGCCATTTTTTCATGTGTCCTGTTTCCTTGCACTTGTTGACAAATAAATAAATAAATACTCATCATAGATTCAGCAGTCCATCTGTATTTAAAAGACAAAGACCACTCTTTTGAAGACAGCAAAGTCCACATTTTGGACAGAGAGGACTGCTGGTTTGAAAGAGGGGTAAAAAAGGCCATCTATGTCAAAATTGAACAGCCCTCCCTCGACAGAAGAGGAGGGATACGACATCATCTACCTCCAGTCTACAACACAGTCCTTTCAGCAGTTCCAAGAAGGCTCCACAGCCATTTGTACTACTCAGGTGACCCCGAGGACTACAGATAAACCTCCAAGTGGCCTCAACAACCCTCTAAAAGGATGCAAATGACCAGCTGGCTGCAAGGAGTATCAATCCTTCCATTCCCCACCATCCGGTCAGTGCTGAAGTAGCTTCTTGGTTGAGAAGAAAACAAGGAAGTCCAGTTGCCTCTTGAAAAATGCATTTTTGGGACATTGCTTCTTGCCTTTCTCTTAGGGGCTTTGGAGAACAGGCCAGCCCCTTCTTCTCTGTGACAGCCCCATAGATATTGGAAGGTGCTATGAAGTCATTCCTAACCCTTCTCTTTGTTAGACTAGACATCCCCAATTCCTGCAACCGTTCTTCATACGTTTTAACCTCCAGTCCCCTAATCATCTTTGTTGCTCTTCTCTGCACTCTTTCTAGAGTCTCAACATCTTTTTTTGTTTTGGTATCATGGTGACCAAAACTGGATGCAGTAGTCCAACTGTGGCCTCACTATTAATTTTAATAATATTCATAGTAGCCCTTGAGGCTCGAATAGGTGGAGAAAAATGCCAGATCCGGTCTAAAAATCTGACTCATTGCATGACAGTAATTATGATGGGGATTCAGGGCACCAGAAAAGAAAGAATCGAGACGTGAGGCATTTTTTTCTCCAACCTTGTACAACTCCACAATCTTTTTCTCCCCTCCTTACTGCATTAAAGCAAGTTAGACGCCTGTTAAATCTTATTTTCATTAAGTCCTGAAGCTGGAAGAATTCTCCGGAGGCCCACAAGTCCTCCTCTCCAGTAAAAGCAGAAATTCTGCCAAGGTCTCATTTTGTCGGAGGAATATTGGTTCCTAGCTCCAATGACGGGCATCTTTAACGATGGCGTAAGGGATCTTCCTTCCTCAATGAGGTCTAGAATTCTGCTGGGGCTGCCATGAAGGATTTTTTTTGGGGGGGGGTAATCCGGCAGACTTGCCTTCTGGATATTTGGTTTGATTCCATTCAGGGCTCACAGAAGTGGAATTTCCAAAAACTCTTATCCATCACGTCCTGCCGGGGCCCATTTGTGTAACCTACTCAATTTTTCGCTCCGTTTCCAAATCTTCTCTCACAGCTCTTTTCTTGCCTGAAAGCTTTAACCTTCATTAGAGATTTAGTGGCTTGGTTCAACATCCAAAACTCTAAATCCAAGTTAACAAAACATCTTGCTCCAACGAATGTCCTACAGATGGCTTAAAGGGCTGGCCTTGTTTAGGAAAAGTGTTAAAATAATGGATACTTACAGCACTCTGATGCGCAAACTTTAGAAGAGAATATCTGTAGCTCAGGGTTGAACTGTGGGGTCCTTGGTGCTCTCTGAGCTTGGTAGGTTTTTTTTTTTTGCAGATGTTTCATGACCCAACTAGGTAACATCATCAGAGTGAGGAGGGAGTGAGGTTTATGGGGAGGAGGAAGAAGAGGAGGAGGAGGAGAAGGAGGAGGAGGAGGAGGAGGAGGAGGAGGAGGAGGAGGAGGAGGAGGAGGACTGTGAGGTTCTTGGTGCTCTCTGAACTTTATTGTTTACTTGCACATGTTTTATGACCCAACTAGGTAACATCATCAGTGCTAGAAGGGAGTATGGTTTGCTCTGTGTTCTTGGGTGGTTACTATCTCAGTCAAGAACAGCCCAATCAAGGAATTACCAAGAACATTCACACCAACACTGACAGAGCAAGCCACTAGTATATGAATAGAAAGCAAACCACACTCCCTCTAGCATTGATCATGTTACCTAGTTGGGTCATGAAACGTCTGCAAGAAAACACCAAGCTCAGAGAGCACCAAAGAACTCACAGTCTTCCTCCTCCTCCTCCTCCTCCTCCTCCTCCTCCTCCTCCTCCTCCTCCTCCTCCTCCTCCTCCTCCTCCTCCTCCTCCTCCTCCTCCTCCTCCTCCTCCTCCTGCTCTCCACAAACCCCTCTGCCTGCTAGCACTGATGATGTTACCTAGTTGGGTTATGAAACATCTGCAAGGAAACAACCAAGCTCAGAGAGCACCAAGGACCCCACAGTTTGCTAACTTTGCTTGTCAGTCAAGGTGTTTAAGAAGATATTGGACAGCCTTTTGTCCAGAATGGACTAGGGTCTCCTGCTGGAGCAGGGGGTTGGACTAGAAGACCTCCAAGGTCCCTTCCAACTTTTTTATTTTCTTAATTAATGATGGAACGGCTTGCCTTCAGAAGTCGTGGCTGCTCCATCACCGAAGGCTTTTAATTGGACAGCCATTTGTTTTAGCAAGAGATTGGACAGCCAGAATGGTATAGGCCAGGGTCTCCTGCTGGAGCAAGGGGTTGGACTAGAAGATCTCCAAGGTCCCTTCCAATTGTGTTAATTCTCTTATTCATCAGACAACCTACACCGAGTGAGACAGGAGCTGTCTCAATGATGCTCAAAACCTCTGAAGAAGCCAAGCCATCAAAATCCTCTTCCTGTGACCTCTGCTAGGGAGCTCCCTCTGAGCATCCTTGGTCCTTTTCGTTTCCAGAAATGGGTTTTAAAAACCCCTTGTACAAGGAAGGCGTGCCATTGCCCTTTGTGTTGACGCTGAAGCCAACCGTCCAGGGGTCGGTTCCTAATTTTTTTACTACCACTCTGTGGGCGTGGCTTATTTTGTGGGTGTGGCTTGCCAGCCATGTGACCGGGTGGGCGTGGGCCTCGGGAGCTTGGCAGCGGCTGGAGAAGCAGGGGGGCATTGCCCACCCCCAACGCAGCCCCCCCGCAGCGGGAGCAGCAAGACCGCGGCAGCGGTTCTTCTAGGAGGCTCCGTCCAGCCTGAATGCTTCTCCCCATTCGATATCCTAGGCTCCTGCTGCCCGTTCCCCCTCCCCTCAGCAGCTCGAGAAGCCTCGAACGTGCGAAAATGGCTGGGATCATCACCGCGCGTTCGTGGCTTCTCGGACTGCTGAAGGGGAATGGAGATAGGTCCTGATGCCCATTCCCCCTCCCCTCAGCAGCTCGAGAAGCCTCAAATGTGCGAAAATGCCTAGGATCATCACCGCACGTTCGTGGCTTCTCGGACTGCTGAAGGGAGGGGAACTGAGATAGCTCCTGCTGCCCGTTCTTTCAGCATCTCACGCGCTCTCTCAGCCATCCTCCCCTGCTTGGACACGCTGTGGGGTAGGAAGGCAGCACGTGCGCAGTGCCGGAAGCTCAGCTTCTGGGCATGCACAGAAGAATTTTTAAAAAAAGAATTGAAGTTTTTTTAAAAAAATGGCGGTGCCCAGGCACCGGCAACTGACCGCACCGGTACTGTGACGAAACCAGCGGGCCACTACCGGTGCTATAGAGTGGATCGCACTGGTAGGAACCCACCACTGCAAACCTCCCTCTCTCAGGCCTGCCATGAGACCAGGGGGGACCTGTGAGCAGCAGCCAATCTCCTGTATTATATGCGCAGAATATCGCTTTCCTCCAACTCGAGAAGGTGAGGGATTAACATGCTCGGGAAGTGAATTTCCAAGGAGCTTCACAAAGAGAACCACGTCTCCTGGATTAAAAAAAACATTGTTCTGGGAGGAAGTGGTTGTTCGCGGGCGACAAGCTGTCCCTGCCTCTTCGGTTTGACCTGTCACTCTTCCCCTCTCCAATAAATCCCCCAAGCCCTTGAACGATGCTGCCAGGAACAAGAAGGGGAACAAAAGGAAGGAAGGAGGAATGAATGCGCCCATCTTCAGGGAGAACCAGCGCGAGGAGGGAGAAAATTCCGATTTCTAATCTCTCTCTATCAAGGACTTTGATTCATACAGGGAAGTTGTCTAATTGCCATCTCTCTCTCTCTCCTTCTCTCTCTCTTTCTTGTACTCCTAATTTCTCCCTCCCTCTCCCTCTCTCATTCTCTCTCTCCCTCTCTCCCTTTCTCTCCCTTTCTTTCTCTTTCCTTCTCTCTCCCATTTTCTCTCTTGCTTTCTCTCTCTCCCTCTCACTTTCTCTCTCTCTCTTTCTTGTTCTCTCTCTTTTTCTTTCTCTCATTTGTCTCTCTTTTGTTCTCTCTCTGTCTCTCCTTTTCTCTTTCTCCTTTTCTCCTTTTCTCCTTTTCTATATATCATTCTCATTCTCTCATTCTTTTTCTTTCTCTTTCTCTCTCCCCTTCTCTTTCTCTCTTTCTCTCTTTCTCTCCATTTCTTTCTCTCTCCCTTTCCTGTTCTCTTTCTTTTTTGTTCTCTCTTTCTTGTCCTCTCTTTCACGTTCTCTCTCTTTTGTGTACTTTCTCTCTCATTCTCTCCCTCCCTCTCTCTTTCTCTCTCCTTTTCTTGTTCTCTATTTTGTGTTCTTTCTCTTTCTTTCTCTCCCTTTATCTTTCTCTCTCTCTTTCTCTCCCTTTCTCTTTCCCCTTTCTCCCATTCTCTCTCTCATTCTCTTCCCTTTCTCTCTTTCTCTTTCTCATTCTCTCTCTTTCTTGTTCTGTGTCCTCTCTCCTCCCTCCCTCCCTCCCTCTCTCTCATCTGTTGTACACCACCCAATTATTGATCCTTCTCGAAACAGTGCTCTTAATTACATTTCATTGACAAACAAATATTTCTAAGGCATACATTTCCTAGCAATTATCGCCAGACCAGTCCTTAATTACGGTAGATCTTGAGATCCAGTTAATTAATCCTGGGCTGAGACCTCATTTGATAATGGGGATCCCAAACTCTGAACGATTTACAAACATGCTGCAAGGATAATATTGATAATAATAACATACAGTTTCTTCAGATGACGGGAGGCAGCATACGTAGAAAGGTGCAGAAAACAGCTCAGCTTGTGGTGTGCACAACTTGGTGGCAAGGAACAATAGGCCACCTGGAGATCTGATATTAGCCATTTGCAAGGGGGTAGGATAAGAGGAGTAAAGTGTTTCCTCGGAGGTAAAATGCAGTCCATTTCACTGTTTTTCTCCTGAGGTAAATCTGGAGACAGGTATCAAAAGGAGCCCACTGTGGAGTCTTCGGTGCTCTCTGAGCTTGGCTGTTTTCTCACAGACATTTCATGAACCAAATAAGTAACATCATCAGCACAAGAAGGGAATGGGGTTTCTTCTCTGTTTATATGTGGTTTGCTTTTTGTTAGTGGGTGTGTTAGTTTTCTTTCTGTTGTTTACAAGGGCAAACTATTTGTATATAAACAGGGGGAAAAACTCCACTTCCTTCTAGCACTGAAGATGTTACCCAGTTGGGTAATGAAACCATTAAGGGGTGTGTATAAGCGCACCATTGGGCCTACCGTCCCTGTCTTACTGTCCTATTGTCCAAATTTACCTGTACCTACATTGCTTTTGTTTATGTTTATACCATACCTGCTCTCTTGTGCATGTTTTGACAAATAAAAATAAATAAAATAAAATAAAAATAAAATCTGTAAGAAAACAACCAAGCTCAGAGAGCACCAAAGACCGTCATTGTCCTCCTCCTCCTCCTCCTCCTCCTCTAGTTCTCTCCCATTCACCTTCTCCTCCTCTCCACAAACCCCATCCCCTTCTAATGCTGATTATATTACCTAGTTGGGTCATAAAACTTCTCCAAGAAAACAACCATTTGGACTGCCATTTGTCAGAAATGGTGTAAGGTCTCCTGCTTGGGCGAGGGGTTGGACTAGATGACCTACAAAGTCCCTTCCAACTCTGTTAATCTGTTAAACTAAGATCACAGAGCATCAGGGATTCCACTCTCCTCCTCTTTCCTCCTCCTCCCCCTCCCCCTCCTCCCCCCTCCCCCCCCTCTCCACAAACAACTCTCCCTTCTAGCAGTGATGGTGTTACCTAGTTGGGTAATGAAATGTCTTCAAGGTAACAACCAAGCTCAGAGAGCACCAAAACTCCCACTGTCGAAACCTCAGCTAGGTACAGTATATGCTCTTTTATCAGTACGTTCATGAACTCTTCAAATCCACGAAAAAACAGAATTTAGGGAGAAAATTACATCTGTTGAATTGGGGGATCATGCAGACAAACATCTGGATGTTAGTATCTCTATCTGTATAACTTCAGTTATAACAAGCAGAGAAATCAGGCATCAAATCCAACAGATTAAGTCTCTTCAACTGCAATGAAGAGGCCGCTTTAACAGAATAATAGAGTTGGAAGGGACCTTGGAGGTCTTCTAGAAGACCCTATACCATTCCAGACAAGTGGCTGTCTTCTTAAAAAAACCGTCAGTAATGGAACATCCACAACTTCTGGAAGCAAGCTGTTCCACTGGTTAATTATTCTCATTGCCAGGAAATTTCTCCTTAGTTCTAGGTTGCTTCTCTCTTTGATGAGTTTCCGTCCATTGCTTCTCGTCCTGCCTTCAGGTGCTTTGGAGAATAGGTTGACCCACGTCTTCTCTATGACAGCCCCTCAAATATTGGAAGACTGCTATCATGTCTCCCCTGGTCCTTCTCTTCACTAGACCCAGTTCCTGCAACCATTCTTCGTATGTTTCAACCATGCTTCAACGACAACAATACAATACACAAGTACATAACAGATGCAAACTCAAAGTGAACCACTCCAAACTTGACTGTAGAAAATATGACTTTAGCAACAGAGTGGTTAATGCCTGGAACTCACTACCTGACTCTGTGGTTTCGTCACCAAACCCCCAAAACTTTACCCTTAGACTGTCCACTGTTGACCTCACCCGATTCCTAAAAGGTCAGTAAGGGGCGTGCATAAGTGCACCAGCGTGCCTACCGTCCCTGTCCTAATGTTCCCGCTTATCAGTACCCATCTTATGTATATAAACAATGTTACATCTATGTATATTACCAACACGTACTTGACAAAATAAATAAATAAATAAAATAAAATAAATGTTTTAGCCTCCAGTCCCCTAATCATCTTCGTTGCTCTTCTCTGCACTTTTTCCAGAATCTCAACCTCTTTTTTCATATCTTGGTGACCAAAACTGGATGCAGTATTCCAAGTGTGGCCTTACCAAGGCATTATAAAGCTGTATTAATACTTCCTGTGATCTTGATATTATCCCTCTGTTGATTCAGCCTAGAATTGCGTTGCTTTGAGTTGACTTTGTAACTGACCAATGGGGACATTGTCCACCCCAAATGTCTCCCAAGTTGGCAGAGTTGACTAACATAACTTACTTTTCTGCCGCCGGTAATATATTCTTCCTCTTTTTGTCAATGGAGCTCGGACACCCTCCAATCGCCTACGGGAGGGGGAGGATTAAAAATGGAGGGAAAATTGAGCTGCATTCTGCTCACTTTGTAATCCCTAATGAGAGACCTCAGTGGGGGACAAAGAAAAAAGAAAAAAAAATCTAATTTCCCAGCCTGTCTTGAAGTGTGAAATAAAGTTCCTCTTGAAAATGAGAGCTTGACAGGCCAGTGGCAAAATTTGATATTCACAGCAAAATAAAATACCCATCCATTGATATTTCATTAACAGCCAGGAAAACAAATCTCTCTCTCTCTCTTCTCTCGCTCTATTTCCAGCAGAGCTGGCTGGGGCTCGGTTCAGTCCTGGGGTTGCAAATGAAGACTAACACTTGCATCCCGAAAAAGACGGACAAAGAGGCTGGAGGTCCATCTTAATCCTTTCTAAGACAATGTCTCCCAACCTCCCAACAGAATACAAAATACAAACTTGGAGGAAACGAACTTGTAGATGACCCTCACTCTGTCAAAGACCTTGGAGTACTCATATCCAACGACCGAAGTGCTAGAGCCCACTGTAACAACATTGCTAAAAAGGCACTAAGAGTTGTTAATCTAATCTTACGTAGCTTCTTCTCTGGCAACATTACATTACTAACCAGAGCATACAAAACATTTGTTAGACCAATTCTTGAATACAGCTCACCTGTCTGGAACCCGCACTGCATATCGGACATTAATACAATCGAGAGAGTCCAGAAATATTTCACAAGAAGAGCCCTTCACTCCTCCGCTCGCAACAAAATACCTTATTCCACCAGACTTGAAATACTGGGATTAGACAATTTACAACTACGTCGCCTCCGATCTGATCTAAATGTAGTTCATAAAATCATATACCAAAATGTCCTTCCTGTTAATGACTACTTCAGCTTCAACCGCAGCAATACACGAGCACGTAATAGATTCAAACTAAATGTAAACCGCTCCAAACTCAACTGCAGAAAATACAACTTCAGCAACAGAGTGATCAATGCCTGGAATGCACTATCTGACTCTATGGTTTCTTCCCCAAACCCCAAAAACTTTAACCTTAGACTGTCTACAGTCGACCTCTCCCCATTCCTAAGAGGTCTATAAAGGGCGTGCATAAGCGCACCACTGTGCCTACCGTCCCTGTCCTACTGTCCTATTGTCCTCTTTTATCGTTACTTTTTACTTACATTTATACAAACTACTTCTATCCTATACATGTTTGACAAATAAATAAATAAATAAATAAACCCTGGCAACCTGAAGATGAGTAGACTTCAAGTAGCAACATTTTCCAGCTAGCCTCAACTGGCTGGAGAATTGTGGAAACGGAAGTCCATGAATCTTCATTCTGGGACTTGATACTGCCCATCTTTCTGATATTTTTTCAAGTTCCATACACTTTGGTTCTAACAGAAGAATCAAAAGTCTATAGAAGTTGAGAAATATTTGTAGCTCAGGTTTGAACTGTGGGGTCCTTGGTGCCCTCTGAGCTTGGCTGTTTTCTTGCAGACGTTTCATCACCAAACAAAGTAACATCGTCAGTGTTAGAAGGGAATAGGGTTGCGTGGAGGAGGAGACGAAGGACTGTGAGGTCCTCTCTGAGCTTGGAATTTTTCTTGCATACATTTCATTACCCAGTTAGGTAACATCATCAGTACTAGAAGGGAGTGGGGTTTATAGATAGGAGGAGGAGGAGGAGGAGGAGGAGGGGGAGGAGGAGGAGGAGGAGGAGGAGGAGGAGGAGGAGGAGGAGGAGGAGCACTGTGGGGTCCTTGGTGCTCTCTGAGCTTGGTGGTTTTCTTGCAGACGTTTCATGACCCAACTAGATAGCATAGTCAGTGCTAAAAGACTCTCTGAGTTTGGCTGTTTTCTTGCAGATGTTTTATCACCAAACAAGGTAACATCATCAGTGTTAGAAAGGAGGAGGTTTGCAGGGAGGAGGAGGAGGAAGGCGAAAGACTCTCTGAGCTTGTCGGTTTTCTTATGCTTCATTATTGAGCTAGGTAACATCTTCAGTGCTAGAAGGAAGTGGGGTTTTTCTTCCTCTTTTATATATAAGTAACTTGCCCTTGTAAACAACCAATAAACCCCCAACACTCACTAGCTCACTAACACAGAGCAAGTCAGTTGTATATAAACAGAACAAACTATTCAAGGAGAGAACTTAGAACTAAGGAGAAATTTCCTGACAGTTAGAACAATTAATCCGTGGAACAGCTTGCCTCCAGAAGTTGTGAATGCTCCAACACTGGAAGTTTTTAAGAAGAGATTGGACAACCATTTGTCTGAAGTGGTGTAGGGTTTCCTGCCTGAGCAGGGGGTTGGACTAGAAGACCTCCAAGGTCCCTTCCAATTCTGTGATGCTGTTATTCCGAATGAAGGGAACGCAGGAGCCAATTCAGCTTACACAGGAGCCGGGTTAAAGGATTTTATCACGCAGTCAAATGAAGTCACTTTGGCTGAAAATTCACTGCAGGTGTGGATATCTAAGCCAGGTGAGTGAGCGCTGCTCCTATTTCACTTGTTCGGCATTGCGTGTGTGTGTGTGTGTGTGTGTGTGTGTGTGTGTGTGTGTGTGTTTTCCAAACCGACGGAAGGCAGACATAACACACACTGTACATCCAGCGGTTCCCCTGCCTGATGCGCTGCAGATGGGTTGGGAACCACACAATGGCCTCTCAGGTCTCGCCGTGTTTGACAAACTGTAACCAGGTGTATGCCTACCATGAAACAGCTGTCCCCAACCTGCTGTGGTCCAGATGTGGTGGGACAACAATTCTCCAAAAGCTAGGAGTGCTGGGAGTTTGCAGATCAACACACCTGGGTAGCGTTCGTCTGGGTGGGTGGGGAGAACAGATCCACCCAGGGCTGGCGGAATTAATTTTGCAAACTGTAATGAGCAGAGGGCCAGATGTTGGGGCCTTTTCCTAGCTTCTGAAAAGGCCTGCCAGATGCTTAATTTTATTTTTATTTTTTTTAGCTTTTTTCTAGTGATGCTAAATCCTGCAAAACATTAGCCCCTCGTTTGAAGAAATCAGATCTTGGTGGGGATGCCCGTTATGTTCTCCCTAATATCGTTCTGTTGGAAACTGTTCTAACTAATAATCAGGATCGCATGAAGTGGAGGCTGAAACATACGATGAACGGGTGCAGGAACTGGGCATGGCTAGTCTAGTGAAGAGAAGGACCAGGGGAGACATGAGAGCAGTCTTCCAATATTTGAGGGGCTGCTACAGAGAGGAAGGGGTCAAGCTATTTTCCAAAGCACCTGAAGGGCAGACAAGGAATAATGGATGGAAACTGACCAAGGAGAGATTCAACCTGGAAATAAGGAGAAATTTTCTGACAGTCAGAACAATCAACCAATGGAACAGAAATTGTCTTCAGAAGTTGTGGGTGCTCCATCACTGGAAGCTTTCAAGAAGAGACTGGACTGCCATCTGTCAGAAATGGGGTATGGTCTCCTGCTTGGGCTGGGGGTTGGACTAGATGACCTACAAGGTCCCTTCCAACTCTGTTCATCTGTATATATACCACTTTATAATGCCTTGATAAGACCATGCTTGGAATATTGCATCCAATTTTGGTTGCCACAATATATATATAAAAAAAGATGTTGAGACTCCGGAAAGAGCAGAAGATTTTAAAAAGAGATTGGACAACCACTTGTCTGAAATGGTAGAAGGTTTCATGCCTGAGCAGGGGGTTGGACTAGATGACCTCCAAGGTCCCTTCCAACTCTGTTATTCTGTTAATAAAGAAGAATATTTGCAGTTCAGGGTTGAAACGAGGGGTCCTTGGTGCACTCTGAGCTTGGTGGGGTTTTTTTTGAAGACCCAGATAGGTTGTTTCATGACCCAACTAGAATCAAGATCACCTGAAGTATTAGTACCACTTTAGAAAGACTTAGTATGGCCACACGTGGAATATTGCATCCAGTTTTGGTCACCATGATATAAAAAAATGTTGAGACCCTGGAAAGAGTGCGGAGAAGAGCAACAAAGATGATTAGCGGACTGGAGGCTGAAACATATAAAGAACGGTTGCAGGAATTGAGTATAGTGAAAATAAGGAGTAGGGGTGACATGATAGCAGTCTTCTAGCATTTGACGGGTTGCCACAAAGGGGTCAATCTATTCTCCAAAACACATAAAGGCAGGGCAAGAAGGAATGGGTGGAAACTAATCAAGGAGAGAAGCAACCTAGAACTAAGGAGAAATTTGCTGACAGTTAGAACAACCAACCAGTGGAAAGGCTTGTCTTAAGAAGTTGTGGATGCTCCATCACTCAAGGTTTTCAAGAAGAGGACAAGTTGTCTGACATGGTACAGGTCCCAAAGGTGCCTTTTTCTAGAGGCAACTGGACTTCCTTGTTGTTGTTTTTTTTGAAGACGTTTCGCTTCTCATCCAAGAAGCTTCTTCAGCTCTGACTGAATTTTGAAGACTGGAAGGATTTATATTCCTTGCAGACAGCTGGTCATTTGCATCCTTTTAGAGAGTCGTTGAGGCTACTTGGAATTTTGTTAAACCCTTCCATCCTCCATCCTTCAGTCAGAGCTGAAGAAACCTCTTCAAAAGAAAAACCAGAAAGTCCAGTTGCCTCTTGAAAAAAGCACCTTTGGGACAACCATGACCTGGATGGTTGAGTAGTTGACATGGATGGCTTGAGAAGATTAGAGGTTGGATTAGAAGACCTCCAACATCAACTCTCTTATTCTAGTATTCTGTTAATAAAAGAGAATATTTGTAGCTCAGGATTGAAATGAAGCGTTGTTGGTGCAACTCTTGAGTTGGTTGTTTTCTTGCAGACATTTCATGACCCAAACTAGGTAACATCATCAGTGCTCCTCTAACTGCAGATAGCTGGGATCCCTTGGGCAGCCTCTTAGTAGCTTGAATGCCCAATGTGTGGTTCAGGACACCCCAAAATAATGAAACATCAGTTTCCCCAAAACGGGGCCCTACCCTGGAACTCTCTCTTCACACTGTCTGACCAATTTACATCTTTAACTCTTCAACTCAAAATTCCAACTTCATTTCTGGTCGCAACTAGAGGGCTGTATTGTTTTTCTAGCCCTGAGTATGTTTGAAGAAGCTGAATGTTGCAAATTCCAAGAGGAAATTATCTAATCTCCCCTTCCAGGATGAATGGATGAGGATCCGTGCATAATTATTCACCAGGTTTTGCTCACCCCAGCTGTTATGGTGCAGTTCTCAGCTCAAGAAACTGAAATAATGTTAAAGCTGCAGGTTTTGAGAGGACATTAATCTATGTCTATCTGTCTGTTTATCTCCCCCGCCTCTCTTTCTCTGATTATATCTATCATTTCTCTCATCTTTCATCACTCTTTCGGCTCCCTCTCATTTATCATCTCTCTCTCTTTCTATCTTTCTTTCATCTTTCACTCTCATCTGTCTGTCTGTCTATCTGTCTCTCTCTCTCATCTCTCTGTCTATCACCTATCATCTCTCTCTCATCTCTCTCTCATCTCTCTCTCATCTCTATCTATCTATCTATCTATCTATCTATCTATCTATCTATCATCTATCTATCTATCTATCTATCTATCTATCTATCTATCTATCTATCTATCTATCTATCTATCTATCTATCTATCTACCTACCTACCTACCTACCTACCTACCTACCTACCTACCTACCTACCTACCTACCTACCTACCTACCTATCTATCTATCTATCTATCTATCTATCTATCTATCTATCTTCCATTTAAATTTCATCTATCTATCTGTCTGTCTGTCTGTCTGTCTGTCTGTCTGTCTGTCTGTCTGTGTCTGTCTGTCTACCTACCTACCTACCTACCTACCTACCTACCTACCTACCTACCTACCTACCTACCTACCTACCTATCTATCTATCTATCTATCTATCTATCTATCTATCTATCTATCTATCTATCTATCTATCTATCTATCTATCTATCTATCTACCTTCTATTTAAATTTCATCTATCTATCTATCTATCTATCTATCTATCTATCTATCTATCTATCTATCTATCTATCTATCTATCTATCTATCTATCTATCTATCTATCTATCTATCTATCTATCTATCTATCTATCTACCTATCTATCTATCTATCTACCTACCTACCTACCTACCTACCTACCTACCTACCTACCTACCTATCTATCTATCTACCTACCTACCTACCTACCTACCTACCTACCTACCTACCTACCTACCTACCTATCTATCTATCTATCTATCTATCTATCTATCTATCTATCTATCTATCTTCTATTTAAATTTCATCTATCTATCTATCTATCTATCTATCTATCTATCTATCTATCTATCTATCTATCTATCTATCTATCTATCTACCTACCTACCTACCTACCTACCTACCTACCTACCTACCTATCTATCTATCTATCTATCTTCCATTTAAATTTCATCTATCTATCTATCTGTCTGTCTGTCTGTCTGTCTGTCTGTCTGTCTGTCTGTGTCTGTCTGTCTACCTACCTACCTACCTACCTACCTACCTACCTACCTACCTACCTACCTATCTTCTATTTAAATTTAATCTATCTATCTATCTATCTATCTATCTATCTATCTATCTATCTATCTATCTATCTATCATATATCAATCAATCAATCAATCAATCAATCAATCAATCAATCAATCTATCTATCTATCTATCTATCTATCTATCTATCTATCTATCTATCTATCTATCTATCTATCTATATCTCTATCATCTATCTATCTGTCTGTCTGTCTGTCTGTCTGTCTGTCTGTCTGTCTGTCTATCTATCTATCATCTAAAATTTATCTCATAGGCCAGGGTTGGGTTCTGCTTTTCTTCGCTGCTGGTTCGCTCCTTAATGTGCTGCGCGGGCGTGTGGGCACATGCGCAGAAGCAAAAAAACAAGATGGCAGCGCCTACGCTGCTGCCGAGAGAGCTGGTTTGGGGGCGTGGCAGGCCTGGGTCGCTGCCTGTTCTAGCAACCCGGGCCGCCAAGGTACTACAGGTCTGAATCGGGAGGAACCCACCTCTGTCATAGGGCCATCCAGCTACTCTCTTGCTTAAAGCAGGACTACAACTCAGAGTCTCCTGGTGATTGGCCCAAAGGCACCCAGCCACTTTCATGCCTAAACCAGGACTAGAACTCATGGTCTCCTGCTGATTGGCCCAAGGTCACTCATACAGCTCTTATGCCGAAGGCAGGACTGGAATTCACCATCTCCTGCTTTCTAGCCACGGAGCCTTAACCACTAGACCAGGGGTCTCCAACCTTGGCAACTTTAAGACTTGTGGACTTCAACTCCCAGAATTCAGCAAAGCTGGCTGAGGAACTCTGGGAGTTGAAGTCCACAAGTCTTAAAGTTGCCAAGGTTGGAGATTCCTGCACTAGACCAAACTGGCTCTGTGAAATAACGGCAACCCTGCCACCCTCCCCTTAGGAGAATTTCACCAACTTTTTATGTTCTGCTGAAAGAAGTACCAAAAACAAACGCTCATCTATCAAACGGAATGAGGACTAGCGGAAAAAATGGAGTAAATGTTTTGTGGGCCGTAAATGTCTATTTAAGTCACAGGAATAATTTCCAAATTTGCCTCTGCTTGTCTACCTGCCTGCTTGTCTGTCCATCATCTCCCCCCTCCCTCCCTTTTTTCAATCCTCCCTGCAATATTTATGCAAATCTTGCTTCCATGCATTTCATCCTTGCTCCCTTGCCACCTTCTCAGGTCTATTTTCCCCGCACTGGGTATTTCCGATGCAGAGTTCTTTCCCTTGTTCTTTCTATCTTTCCCTGATAGCATTGTTCCAATATTTGGAGGGTCTGCCAAAAGGAGGAGGGGGTCAACCTATGAGTGGTTGCAGGAACTGAGCTTGGCCAGTCTGGCGAAGAGAAGGACCAAGGGTGACATGATAGCAGTGTTCCAATACTTGAGGGGCTGCCACAGAGAGGAGGGGGTCAGGCTGTTCTCTATGGCACCAGAAAGCCAGACAAGGAATAACGGATGGAAGCTGACCAAGGAGAGATTCAACCTGGAAGTGAGGAGAAACTTTCTGACGGTGAGAGCGATCAACCAGTGGAACAGCTTGCCAGCGGAGGTCGTGAGAGCCCCAACACTTGCGACCTTCAAGGGGAGACTGGATTGCCATCTGTCTCAAATGGTGTAGGAACTCCTGCTTGAGCAGGGGGTTGGACTAAATGACCTACAAGGTCCCTTCCAACTCTAATAATAAATCTAAAATCTATTCTCCAAAGCAACAGAAGGCAGGAGAAGAAGCAACGGATGGAAACTCATCAAGGAGAGAAGCAACCCAGAATGAAGGAGAAACTTCCTGACAGTGAGGACAATTCACCAGTGGAACAGTTTGCTACCAGATGTTGTAGGTGTTTCATCACTGGAGGTTTTTAAGAAGAGACTGGACAGCTCTTTGTCTGAAATGGTATAGAGACTTCTGCCTGAACAAGGGGTTGGACTAGAAGATCTCCAAGGTTCCTTCTAGCTCTATTCTGATTGATTGATCGAGAAGTTGTGGGTGCTCCATCACTGGAGGTTTTTTTTAAAAAAAGAATCAGGACCATTTATCTGAAATGGTACAGGGTCTCCTGCTTGAGCAAGGGGTTGGACTAGAAGACCTCCAACGTCCCTTCCAATTCTGTTATTCTGTCATTCTGTTAATTAATCGGTGGAAGGGCTTGCCTCCAGAAGTTGTGGGTGCTCCACCAATAGAAATCTTCAAGAAGAAATTGGACAGCCATTTGTCTGAAAATGGTATAGGGTCTCCTGCTTGAGCAGGGGGCTGGACTAGAAGACCTCCAAGGTCCCTTCCATCTCTTTTATTCTGTCATTCTCGTAATTAATCAGTGGAAGGGCTTGCCTTCAAAAGTTGTGGGTGCTCCACCAATGGAGGACTTCAAGAAGTGATTGGACGGCCATTTGTCCGAAATGGTATAGGGTCTCCTGCCTGAGCAGGGGGTTGGACTAGAAGACCTCCGAGCTCCCTTCCAACTCTATTATCCTGTTATTCTGTCAAGACTTAGGACCAGGTTATCTCTGGGACCGCATCCTACCTCATACATCCCTACGACCGATTAGGTCCCACAGAGTCATTCTCCTCCAGGTCCCTTCAACCAAACAATGTCGGTTGGCGGGACCGAGGGGGAGAGCCTTCTCTGTGGGAGCGCCAGTTCTCTGGAACCAACTACCTCCAGAGATCCAATCTATCCCCACCTTGCTGGCCTTCCGGAAAGCTATTAAGACATGGCTCTTCCTGCAGGCGGGGTGATGTGACCGCTGAACATCTTAGGTCTCCCCCAGGTATGAATGTGTTGTTTGGTTTTTTTAATTTTTAATTAACTAATGTCTTAAATTATTTATTATTTTTCTGCTACTGTTTTTATTCTTCTTATATTTTGTTGTACGCCGCCCTGAGTCCCTAGGGAGTAGGGCGGCATATAAGAACAGCAATAAATAAACAAAGTAACAAACAAACAAACAAACAAACAAACAAACAAACAAATAAATAGACCATTCAAAGAACACGAGTGGCTCCTTTTCTCTTTGCTGAAGCCGTGAGATCTGCTGCTGGTGATCCCCCACTTATCCCATTTGGTGGAAAATAGATTTTGCAATGGCAGAGGAGGACGTGGAAGAAAACCAGCGAGGAGGAGGGTGGGAGAGGCATGAAATAAAGAGAGAGAGAGGGAGAAAGCCTCCAATCTCCCCATGGGCCTCTTAGCTGTCCTACCAGATGCCTGCACGATTCCTGGGATGTGACTAGAGAGAGCAAGTAGTACCAATGAGGTCTCTATGGCCCCAAAGGCCACCTCTGAAGCTGGGGATGATTCATACGCCTTGTCAAGCGCTTGGCCTGCCGAGTTTCCTATTCTGGGGCCGAGGAACATCTGATTTATTAGTTCATTTATGGAACAATAAGGAGAAGGGGAGAGGAAGAAGAGTGGAAATTGCGCTGAGGAGTAGCAACTGCACACAAATACCCCGCCGCCGCACACCCACACCCACAGGACAGGAGTTCAAAACAATGCCTTGGATGACACAGGATAATTAGTCTGTTTGGACAACAAGAATGGAAGGAAGAGCTGCTGAGTGGAGGGTAAAAAAAATAAGGAAGGAAGGAAGGAAGGGGAGAGAGGAAAGAAGGGAGGGAGGAAGGAACGGAGGGAGGGAGGGAGAAAGGAGGGAGGGAGGAAGGGAGGGAGGAAAGGAGGGAGGGAGGAAAGGGAGAAAGGAGGAAGGAAGGAAAGGAAGGAAGGAAGGGAGAGAGGAAAGATGGGTGGAAGGAAGGGAGGAAAGGAGGGAGGAAGGGGAGAGAGAAGGAGAAAGGGAAAGGAAAACAGAAAAGGATGAAAAGTAAATGAGAGAGAGAGAGAGAGAGATAGAATGAGAAAAGGAAAGGGAAATAAAAGAAAAAGTGAAAGGCAAAAGATTATGGAACAAATAGCAGAGGAAGGAAGGGGAAAAAGGAAAGCAGAAAAGAATGAAAGGAAAATGAGAGAGAGAGAAGGAGAAAAGGAAAGGGAAAGGAAAAGTGAAAAGAAAAAGGTTATGGAACAGAAATCACAGGAAGGAAGGAAGGAAAGAGAAGGAAGGAAGGGAAAAAGGAAAGCAGAAAAGGATAAAGGAAAGAGGGAGAGAAGGGGAAAGGGAAAGGGAAAGAGAAAGGGAAAGGTTATGAAAGAGAAAGCAAAGGAAGGAAGGAAGGAAGAAGGAAGGAAGGAAGGAAGGAAGGAAGGAAGGAAGGAAGGAAGGAAGGAAGGAAGGAAGGAAGGAAGGAAGGACCCTTCTCTAAATAGTTTGTTTATGGAACTTAGTGCTATGAAATATTGTTGGGTTCTTTGAAGCATTTAACGTAATGCTAGATTTGGGAAAGTTTAAAGAAGACACCTCTAACTAAATACATTTGACATGTCCTCCAACTCTCACCCTTCCTGGAAAGCCATGCTGGCTAGGAATAGCAATAGCAATAGCAATAGCACTTAGACTTATATACCGCTTCATAGTGCTTTGCAGCCCTCTCTAAGCGGTTTACAGAGTTCAGCATATTGCCCCCAACAATCTGGGTCCTCATTTTACCCGCCTTGGAAGGATGGAAGGCTGAGTCAACCTTGAGCCTGGTGAGATTTGAACTGCTGAACTGCTGAACTAGCAGTAGCCTGCAGTGCTGCATTTAACCACTGCGCCACCTCGGCTCTTATTCTCCCGTAGTCTGTACCGGACTGCCTTGGGGGTGCTATCTCAATGCTGGTTATCTCCAGGAGGTTCTTTGTCACAGATAGGTGTGGAAATGGGAGAAAATGGAAAAGAATTTCTCAGTTTACTCTGGATCCCATAATACGTGAGTTTTGATCTTCCTGATCTTCTTCCAGACTTTTGAGAAGCTAAAAAAATACATCTATTTTACTGTAATTTAAAGGAAAAAAATTGTTTTATTTGAAGTGCCTTAACCTTTGGTTAAGAGAGAGGATTTCAAGGCAAGAAGGCTGCCTAAATTTGAATTGTTGTTCAAATGAAGACAGTTTTACACCAACCTCACTTAGACACCAACCAGGTTTCTACCCAACCAGGCTAAGCATCTCAAGGGTGTGATCCATCTTACATTCCTGTAAAGATGGGCTGCTGGTTATGTGACCGACTCTGATCTTCCTGAAGGGGAGAAGGCATTTTAATGAGATAAAATGGCCTTTGGGGAAACTCTTTGGTGCCATATGTTGTGTGAACAGAAACCACAGAGGAACCATAATTCTGATAGCTGGAGTAGAGGGACAGGAGATTGGTTACAAGAAGCAAATGGCTGCTTCTGTCCTGACCAGAATGTTGATAGATGCAGAAGAGAACCTTGGCAGAAGAATGGTGAATTGACCCAATGAAGGGGAGAACTTAATCCCTGGCACAACAGAAGGACAAAAGTGGATCAGGAAGCGAGAAGATCAAGAGATGATGCTCATCCTGATAGAATGAACATCCGTATAACTGGATAGGACTAAAGCAATCCCACAATTTGGTTGTTCCCATAATTTGTAGGTCAGAGGGACATCTAGCTAGCTTGTTGCTAGTTGCAAAGTCATGTCCGACCCATCGCAACCGCATGGACAACGTTCCTCCAGGCCTTCCTGTCCTCTACCATCCCCCGGAGTCCATTTAAGCTCACGCCGATCGCTTCAGTGACTCCATCCAGCCACCTCATTCTCTGTCGTCCCCTTCTTCTTTTGCCCTCCATCGTTCCCAGCATTAGGCTCTTCTCCAGTGAGTCCTTCCTTCTCATTAGGTGGCCAAAGTATTTGAGTTTCATCTTCAGGATCTGGCCTTCTAAAGAGCAGTCAGGGTTGATCTCCTCTAGGACTGACCAGTTGGATCGCCTTGTAGTCCAAGGGACTCGCAGGAGTCTTCTCCAGCACCATAGTTCAAAGGCCTCCATTCTTTGGCGCTCAGCCTTCCCTATGGTCCAACTTTCACAGCCATACGTTGCAACTGGGAAAACCATAGCCTTGACTATACGCACTTTTGTTGGCAAGGTGATGTCTCTGCTTTTTAGTATGCTGTCTAGATTTGTCATAGCTTTCCTCCCCAGGAGCAAGCATCTTTTAATTTCTTGGCTGCAGTCCCAATCTGCAGTGATCTTGGAGCCCAGGGAAATAAAATCGGTCACTACCTCCATTTCTTCCCCATCTATTTGCCAGGAATTGAGAGGGCCGGATGCCATGATAGCTAGCTTGGTGCCCTTTAAAAGAAGACTAGGCATTAGAAGTTATAGAACATAGAATCATAGGATTGGAAGGCAAGGCACCTTGGAGGTCTTCTAGTCCAATCGCCTATACCAGGGGTAGGCAAAGTAGGCTCTTCTATGACTTGTGGACTTCAACTCCCAGAATTCCTAAGCTAGCATGATTGGCTCAGACATTCTGGGAGTTGAAGTCCACGAGTCATAGAAGAGCCAACTTTGCCTACCCCTGGCCTATATCATTTCAGATACGTGGTTGTCCAAAATCTTCTTAAAAACCTCTAGTATTGGGAGCACTCACAACTTCTGTAGGAAAACCGTCCCACTGATTAATTGTTCTGTCAGGAAATTTCTCCTTAATTCCAGGTTTGCTTCTCTCCTTGATTACTTTCCATCCGTTGCTTCTTCTCCTGCCTTCAGGTGTTGATCAGGTATCTCGAGAAATCATAAAAGGCATGTACATGCAGATGGCCCCATTATCTCTGCAAACCTTCAAGGCCGTGGAAAGTCACCAGTGTCCTAAGACACCCAGAAGCACCCAGTGTCCTTAAGGAACCACCCCAGACGCAGGGGTGAAATCTAGCAGGTTCTAACAGGTTCTGGAGAACCGGGAGCAGAAATTTTGAGTAGTTCAGAGAACCGGTAAATACCACCTCTGGCTGGCCCCAGAGTGGGGTGGCAATGGAGATTTTGCAGTATCCTTCCCCTGCCATGCCCACCATGCCACGCCCACAGAACCGGTAATAAAAAAATTTAGATTCCCCCACTGACAGACTACCTATTTCTGTCTCCCCTTATCTCATCTATCATGTGCCAGCCTTCCTATTGAGCCGCGGTGGCGCAGTGGTTAGAGTGCAGTACTGCAGGCTACTTCTGCTGACTGCCGACCGACTGCAATTTGGCAGATCGAATCTCGCCAGGCTCAAGGTTGATTCAGCCTTCCATCCTTCCGAGGTGGGTAAAATGAGGACCCAGATTTTTTTGGGGGGGTGGGGGGTGGAAGAGGCTGACTCTGTAAACCACTTAGAGAGGGCTGTAAAGCACTGTAAAGTGGTGTTTGTTTGTTTATTTATTTATTTATTTATTTATTTATTTATTTATTTATTTATTTATTTATTTATTTATTTATTTATTTATT
>JALIGW010000032.1:3368946-3541446 GCA_023053685.1 Diadophis punctatus similis | reverse complement strand
ATTTTTACAGAAATGTGTGTGCCTTTTACAGGTTCACTTTTACCTAATGTATGCATTTGTTTTTGCATCACATTTTTATTGAATGCGGAGAGTGTTTCGAAAACAGCGTTGCTTGATATAATGTTGGCTTAGGGAATTCTCCCCGGTGAGATATGAATATGTGCAACCCTTTCCAATTTGCATCTAAGCACTGTGAAAAAGGGGTCAAAATTCTACGGTGCCTTCCTAGATTCGGAAGGCTAGAAGGGAGATCATGAGGAACCAGAATACATTGTGGTTGATACAGTACATTGAATAAAATAACAGAGTTGGAAGGGACCTTGGAGGTCTTCTAGTCCAACCCCCTGCTTAGGCAGGAAACCCTACACCACTTCAGAGAAATGGTTATACAATCTCTTCTTAAAAACTTCCAGTGTTGGAGCATTTACAACTTCTGGAGGCAAGCTGTTCCACGGATTAATTGCTCTCACTGTCAGGAAATTCCTCCTTAGTTCTAAGTTGCTTCTCTCCTTGATTAGTTTCCACCCATTGCTTCTTGTTCTACCTTCAGGTGCTTTGGAGAATAGCTTGACTCCCTCTTCTTTGTGGCAGCCTCTGAGATATTGGAACACTGCTATCAGAGCCGAGGTGGCGCAGCAGTTAGAATGCAGTACTGCAGGCCACTTTAGCTGACTGTGATCCGCAGGTCAGCGGTTCAAATCTCACCGGCTCAAGGTTGACTCAGCCTTCCATCCTTCCGAGGTAGGTAAAATGAGGACCCAGATTGTTGGGGGAAATATAAATATACATTGCTTACTGGTGTAAACCGCTTAGAGCGTGCTTGCACTGTGAGGCGGTGTATAAGTCTCACTAATAAATAAATAAATAAATAAATGTCACCCCTAGTCCTTCTTTTCACAAGACTAGACATTGACATGGGGCCAGGCGCCAAAGACCAGGCCCACACGTATAGGTCCGGATTAAAATGATGTATTGCTAAAGGTCTCTGCACAGAAATCTTCTCAACTAACGGTGGACACCTGCTTGGAGTTAGATAATGGTCCGTGGAATTCAAGGGAGGTTGGGCTTAGCTCGCTTGTGACTATGTAGGGATTCTAGGCTGATGTCTCTTTTGACTCCAACCCCAGCTTCTGCCACCCCTTCTCCTACATATGGTGCACGAGGGAACGTCGTATTGTTTTTCATGCAAAAACTCATTCCTTAGCAGAGGTAGCCAAAAGAGGAGCAGCCCATATACAAACAGCTGGTGGGAAGAACTGTTCAATGGATTTATTTGCTTTTTTATTCAACTTCTTATTAAGTTTCTATGTTGTGCACCTCACAGATCACAATGACTCCGGGTGGCTTACAGTATGATTTTTTTTTACATTTTTTTAAAAAAAGTACTACAGGTAGTTTTCTACTTACAACAGCTCATTTAGTGATCGTTCAAAGTTACAACGGCACTGAAAAAAGTGACTTATGACCATTTTTTCACTGTTACAACCTTTGTAGCATCTCCATGTGATCAAAATTCAGACGCTTGGCAACTGGTTCATACTTATGATCATTGATGTGTCCCGGGGGTCACGTGATCCCCTTTTGTGATCTTCTGACCAGCAAAGTCAATGGGGGGGGGGACACATGATTCACTTAACGACCAGGTGATTAACTTATCAACTGCAGCGATTCACTTAACAACTGTGGCCGGGAAGGTCATAAAATGAGGCAAAACTCAACGGTCACGTAACACCGATCCTCCGCCAGCTGCATTGGCTGCCCATTAGTCTCTGGAACCAATTTAAGGTGTTGGTCGTTACCTTTAAAGCCCTACATGGCTCAGGGCCAGGTTACCTTCGGGACCGCATCCTGCCGCATACCTCCCTACGACCGGTTAGGGCCCACAGAGTCGGCCTCCTCCAGGTCCCATCAACCAAGCAATGTCGGTTGGCGGGGCTGAGGGGGAGGGCCTTCTCTGTGGGAGCCCCATCTCTCTGGAACCAGCTTCCCCCGGAGATCAGGACCATCCCCACCCTACTGGCCTTCTGGAAAGCAATAAAAACTTGGCTCTTCCGGCAAGCGGGGTGAAAGTGAGACCTACTAGATTAGATATGGGTCTCCCCCTTTGATTATGAATATATGATTCTCTTTTTAACTTTTGTACTTTTTTAATTACTGTATTTTTATACTTTGTAATGGTTTCTAATATGTTGTGAGCCGCCCAGAGTCCTCTGGGAGTTGGGCGGCATAGAAATCCATTCAAATAAATAAACGGATGTCTCACTTAACAACAGAAATGCTGGGCTCAATTGTGGTCATAAGTCAAGGACCACCTGTACAAGGCAATGAAAATGAGAGGAATTAAATAGAAGAGTTACTGAATGAATAGTCATTGAATTAACGGACAGATTGAATTTTCAGAACAATTTAATGTTATTTTTCTCCCTTATTTTCATTGATTCATTGGTGACTTCCCATGTGAGCAATGCCACTGGCCTGGAGGAATGCAGTGTAGGAAGCTGGACCCTCTAGGTAAGAATTATGAGTATTATAAGATATTATATTTAGGCAGAAAAAGTTCTGGTCTGAGGATCAGTGTATTCCAGGATCGTAATGGGACAACCTGACCCAGCCAACTCTCCATGGCCAACTCAACACAACCCACTCACTATGGGACAATGTATCAATTCAATTTAATTATTTAAAATAGATAAAAAATGTTTTATTTTTTGTCATTCAGAATTCAGAACAGAATAAAAGAATTGGAGGGGACCGCCAAAAAATAGTAAGAGAACACCTTGTGTTCTTGATGATCTTGATGAGTATAAATCACCGGGACCTGACGGATTACATCCCAGAGGATCTGGCAGATGTCATCTCAGAACCACTGCACCACATCTTTCAAAAATCCCGAAACACCGGGGAACTACCAGAGGACTGGAAAAGAGCTGATGTGGTTCCCATCTTCAAAAAAGGAAAAAAAAAAACAGACCCAGGAAACTACAGACCAATCAGCCTAACATCAATACCCGGGAAAATACTGGAAAAGATAATAAAAAAACAGATCTGCCAACATCTAGAAACAAGTAAAGTAATAATTAGCAGTCAGCACGGGTTTGTTAAAAAAAGATCATGCCAAACCAATCTCATTTCATTCTTCAACATAGTGACTAAATTAGTAGACCAGCGAAATACTGTGGACATAATATACTTAGACTTCAGCAAGGCATTCGACAAAGTAGACCACAACCTACTTCTTCGTAAGCTAGAAAAAAGAGTGATAGGTAGCATCACCACCAGATGGATTCCCAACTGGCTGACAAACCGTACTCAATGAGTAGTCCTTAATGGGTCTAAGTCTACATGAAGTAAGCAGTGGAGTACCACAAGGTTCCATTTTAGGCCCAGTACTCTTCAATATCTTCATTAACGACTTAGATGAGGGAATAGAAGGGGAACTTACCAAATTTGCAGATGATACTAAGTTGGCAGGAATAGCTAACATCCTAGAACAGTGATAGCGAACCTATGGCACGCGTGCCACAGGTGGCACGTGGAGCCATATCTGCCGGCACGTGAGCCTTTGCCCTAGCTCAGCTCCAGTGTGCATGTGTGTGTTGGCCAGCTGATTTTTGGCTCACGTGGAGGCTCTGGGAGGGCATTTTAGGCTTCCAGAGGGCCTCTGGGGGGGCATTTGTGCCCTCCCCAAGCTCCAGGGAAGCCTCTGGAGCATGGGGAGGGCGAAAAACAGGCCTACTGGGCCCACCGGAAGTCGGGAAATGGGCTGTTTCTGGCCTCCAGAGGACCTCTGCGGGGGTTGGGGAGGCCGTTTTCGCCCTCCCCAGGCATTGAATTATGGGTGTGGGCACTCACACGTGCATGATAGCGCACGCGCACGTGCTTTCGGCACCTGAGGGAAAAAAGGTTCACCATCACTGTCCTAGAAGATAGGCTCAAGATCCAGGTGGAGCTTGACAGACTTAAAACACTGAGCCCTATCTAACAAAATGAAATTCAATGTAGAGAAAAGTAAAGTCCTACACTTAGGTAAGAAAAACCAAAAGTACACATATACTGGGTGAAACCAGGCTTAGTAGCAGTAACTGTGAGAAGGATCTTGGAGTCTTAGTGGACAACCAGCTAAATATGAGCCAGCAGTGTGCAGCGGCAGCCAAAAAAGCCAATGCAATCCTAAATTGCATTAATTTAATTTAATTTAATGGATTTCTATGCCACCCAACTCCCTGGGGCGTAACAGAGGAATACAATCAAGATCAAGTGAGGTACTAATACCACTCTATAAAGTCTTAGTAAGACCACATCTAGAATACTGCATCCAGTTTTGGTCATCACACCATAAAAATACGTTGAGACTCTAGAAAGAGTGCAGAGAAGAGCAATGAGGATGATGAGGGGACTGGAGGCTCAAACATACGATGAACGGTTACAGGAACTGGGCATGGCTAGTCTAGTGAAGGACCAGGGGAGACATGATAGCAGTCTTCCAATATTTGAGGGGCTGCCACAGAGAGGAAGGGGTCAAGCTATTTTCCAAAGCACCTGAAGGCCAGACAAAGAACAATGGATGGAAATTGATGAAGGAGAGATTCAACCTGGAAATAAGGAGGAATTTTCTGACAGGGAGAACAATCAACCAATGGAACAGAAGTTTCCTTCGGAAGTTGTGGGAGCTTCATCACTGGAGGCTTTCAAGAAGAGACTGGACTACCATCTGTCAAAAATGGTGTAGGGTCTTCTTGGGTGGGAGGTTGGACTAGATGGCCTCCAAGATCCCTTCCAACTCTGTTAATTTGTATCTGTATCTGACCTTATAGGTCATCTAGTCCAACTCTCCACCCAAGCAGGAGACCCTACACCATTTCAAAAAAAATAATAATAATGGCAGTCCAATCTCTTCTTGAAAGCCTCCAGTGATGAAGCTCCCACAACTTCGGAAGGCAACTTCCATTGGTTGATTGTTCTCACTGTCAGAAAGTTCCTCCTTATTTCTAGGTTGAATCTCTCCTTGATCAGTTTCCATCCGTTGTTCCTTGTCTGGCCTTCAGGTGCTTCGCAAGAATAGTTTGTCCCCTCCCTCTCTGTGGCAGCCCCTCAAATATTGGAAGACTGCTCTCATGTCTCCCCTAGTCCTTCTCTTCACTAGACTAGCCATGCCCAGTTCTTGCAACCAATTTCATTTTGTCCCTCCTTTTGCATCTGTTCTTTACCGATTCGCTGCCACCAGTTCTTTGATATCAGTGTAACTCCTGTCCCATGGCGAATTATCCTACATTGAGTTGGCCATGGTGAGTCATAGACCCTTCCAGGATGGCCCTACTGTTTGGCAGTATCTTTGAGCAGTAAATGAGCTCATGCTACTTTCTTAAAAGGAAGGGGGAAAAAAGATCCATCTGGATGCAAAAGGCCAACTGCCTGTCCATCCATCTTCTGCTCGTGAAGATGTTTGACTGACTGATGGACTTAAAATATTTGAATCCATCACGCGTTGCTTAAAAAAATAATATTGTCTCCTGTCTAAAGTCGGTTTGCAGGGAAATTCAAACAGCTGAAGAGCAGTTTGAAATGAGAAGACATTTAAGCACTTTGTAAGGTGCACAACCTAATGAAAACTGGCATGGGAGTAGTTTTTTTGTGGGATTATCTCTCTCCTGTTGTTTCAGCTCATGGCATGAGAACTGACCTGTTCTCTCTTAAATAGTGTCATTGGTGGGGGTCCTTGGTGCTCTCTGAGCTTGGTTGTTTTCTTGTAGACATTTTATGACCCAACTAGGTAACATCATCAGTGCTAGAAGGGAGTGGGATTTACTGAGAGGAGGAGGAGGAGGATAATTCTGGGGTCTTTGGTGCTGTCTGAGCGCCACTTTCTTCCAGACATTTTATAACCCAACTAGGTAACGTCATCATTGCTAGAAGGGAGTGGAGCTTGCTCTCAGTTTATATACAACTTCCCCATCAGTGTATTATTTATTGCTTGTTCTATTACAACCACATGGCATCAGTGTAGCACACAAACCAACTAAAGCTCTCCAAAACATTTTAAGTAAACAAAAAAAACCCAACAGCCCGAGAAGAAATTATCCTGTAATCTGCAATTCCTACACTGTAAAAATATATGGACTACACAACTCGATCAGGGTAAAACAATAGACGCAATTTACATAGACTTTTGTACAGCCTTTGATTCAGTGGTACATGACAAACTACTTCTGAAACTAAAATCTTATGGCATCTCTGGACCCCTACATAATTGGATAACTGCGTTCCTGTCAAACAGACAACAAGTGGTTAAAATAGGGAGTGCTCTCTCAAATCCTGCACCTGTCAACAGTGGTGTCCCTCAAGGCAGCGTTCTAGGACCAACACTCTTCATACTTTACATAAACAACCTTTGTGATCATATTATAAGCAACTGTGTTCTCTTCGCCGATGATGTTAAACTATTTAACACCACCGATAATGCTGCTACCCTTCAAAAAGACCTTGACCATGTATCAGAATGGTCAAACAACTGGCAACTTCAAATCTCAACCAACAAATGCTCTGTCTTACACATTGGCAAAAAGAATCAGAACACAAAATACAAGCTTGGAGGACACGACCTTGTAGATGACCCTCACTCTGTCAAGGACCTTGGAGTACTCATATCTAATGACCTAAGTGCCAGAGCCCACTGTAACAACATTGCCAAAAAGGCACTAAGAGTTGTTAATCTAATCTTGTGTAGCTTCTTCTCCGGCAATATTACACTGCTAACTAGAGCATACAAAACATTCGCTAGACCAATTCTCGAATACAGCTCACCTGTCTGAAACCCGCACTGCATATCGGACATTAATACAATTGAGAGAGTCCAGAAATATTTCACAAGAAGAGTCCTCCACTCTTCCGTTTGCAACAAAATACCTTATTCCACCAGACTTGAAATACTGGGATTAGACAATTTAGAACTACGTCGCCTTCGATCTGATCTAAATGTAGTTCATAAAATTATCTGCCACAATGTCCTACCTGTCAATGACTACTTCAGCTTCAACTGCAACAATACACGAGCACACAATAGATACAAACTCAATGTAAACCACTGCAAACTCGACTGCAGAAAATACGATTTCAGCAACAGAGTGATCAATGCCTGGAATTCACTGCCCGACTCTGTGGTTTCTTCCCCAAACCCCAAAAACTTTAACCTTAGACTGTCTACCGTTGACCTCATCCCATTCCTAAGAGATCTGTAAGGGGCATGCATAAGCGCACCAATGGGGCTAACCTCCCTGTCTTACTGTCCTATTGTCCTCATTTATCTGTACTTACTTTGCTTATGTTTATGTTTATACCTATACCTGCTATCTTGTACATGTTTGACAAACAAATAAAAATAAATAAAAATAAGAAAAACGATCTGTCACCTACATCATACAGTATAAGGACTAAAACTGCAAACCCCATTTCTTTCTAGCATGAAATGTTGGTTATGAAACGTTTGCAAAAAAAACACACCAAGCTCAGAGAGCACCAATGACCCCACAGTCCAACCCTGAGCTACAAATCTTCTCTTTTATTGGATGTATTTCTTATTGCTCATTGGATTTGTCAATTCGTGCATTTTCATATTCTATTTTGATTGTGTGCTTGGTGTTGTCTGTCTGTCTGTCACCTATCATCTCTCTCTCTCTCTCTCTCTCTCTCTCTCTCTCTCTCTCTCTCTCTCTCTCTCTCTCTCTCTCTCTCTCTCTCTCTCTCTCTCTCTCTCTCTCTCTCTCTATATATATATATATATATATCTCATCTATCTATCTATCTATCTATCTATCTATCTATCATCTATCTATCTATCTATCTATCTATCTATCTATCTATCTATCTATCTATCTATCTATCTATCTATCTATCTATCTATCTATCTATCTATCTATCTAGTTTGCAGATGATACAACAGTGATTGGCCTCATTCGAGACAACGATGAAACCGCATACAGACAGGAGGTTGAACAACTAGCCTCATGGTGCGACCGGAACAATCTGGAACTGAACACATTCAAAACCCTAGAAATGGTGGTAGACTTCAGGAGAAACCCTCCCATCCTACCACCTCTTACAATACTAGACAACACAGTATCAACAGCAGAGACCTTCAAATTTCTAGGTTCCATCATATCTCAAGACCTAAAATGGTCATCTAACATCAAAAACATCATCAAAAAAGCACAACAAAGAATGTTCTTTCTGCGCCAACTCAGGAAGCTCAAACTTCCCAAGGAGCTGCTGATACAGTTCTACAGAGGAATCATTGAGTCTGTCATCTGCACCTCTATAACTGTCTGGTTTGGTTCTGCAACCCAACAAGACGGACACAGACTTCAGAGGATAATCAGAACTGCAGAAAAAACAATTGCTGCCAACCTGCCTTCCATTGAGGACCTGTATACTGCACGAGTCAAAAAGAGGGCCGTGAAAATATTTACTGACCCCTCGCATCCTGGACATAAATTGTTTCAACTCCTACCCTCAAAATGTCGCTATAGAGCACTGCACACCAAGACAACTAGACACAAGAACAGTTTTTTCCCGAACGCCATCACTCTGCTAAACAAATAATTCCCTCACCACTGTCAAACTATTCACTAAGGCTGCATTACTATTACTATTAGTCTTCTCATCATTCCTATCACCCATCTCCTCCCACTTATGACTGTATGACTGTAACTTGTTGCTTGTATCCTTACGATTATTTCATATTGATTGTTTCCTGATTGCTTACTTGAACCCTATGACAACCATTCTTGACAAATGTATCTTTTCTTTTATGTACACTGAGAGCATATGCACCAAAGACAAATTCCTTGTGTGTCCAATCACACTTGGCCAATAAAGAATTCTATTCTATTCTATTCTATTCTATTCTATTCTATTCTATTCTATTCTATCTATCTATCTATCTATCTATCTATCTATCTATCTATCTATCTATCTATCTATCTATCTATCTATCTATCTATCTCTCTCTCTCTGTCTGTCTGTCTGTCTGTCTGTCTGTCTGTCTGTCTGTCTGTCTGTCTGTCTATCTATCTATCTATCTATCTATCTATCTATCTATCTATCTATCTATCTATCTATCCATCATCTACCTACCTACCTACCTATCATCATCATCTCTCTCTCTCTTTCATCTCTCTCTCATCTCTCATCTCACCTATCTCTCACCTTTCATCTCTCTCTCTCATCAATCTCTCCTCTCTCATCTGTCTGTCTGTCTGTCTGTCTGTCTGTCTGTCTGTCTGTCTGTCTGTCTGTCTGTCTGTCTGTCTGTCTGTCTGTCTGTCTATCTATCTATCTATCTATCTATCTATCTATCTATCTATCTATCTATCTATCTATCTATCTATCTATCTATCTATCTCCATCCATCCATCCATCCATCCATCCATCCATCTACATCTATCGTAGTTCCAAATAGATCAAGTATATAATTCACAAAATGGTTTTGGACCTATGTACACACACCCCATTCATATTCTTTCTCACATGCACACATACACATATTTAGAAAAAACCTGAGGCCCCCATGCTCACAACCCACTCTCAGTCACACACATATCAACAATAAACGTCCAGCTCTTCAGAACTTCGCTCAAGTCCACCAGAAGTTGTGACTTTTAAAGCATGTTCTGAAATTTGTCATCATTGGTCCTTCCCCCCCACCTCAAATGTTACCAGGTTACAGATCCCATTTTTCTCCGTAGAGGTCAGCAGAATGGGGTCCTTTTGTCAGAGAGAAACTCTGATTGTGCCTTCTTAACTAACCCTTCTTACTGATCCCATCACCGATCCAATCCCAGTTTCATCAAGAGAGGCCAAAGACGTTGCCCAGAATTTTTAAGGGAAAGATAGCCCAACTCCAAATACCATCCACCTTGCAAGAAGGCTTCAAAACATCTATTTTGGATGATGGTGGGAGGTCTTCTCAAGCCCTGGCTGCCCAAATCTCCTGAAGGAGCTTGAAGATCTGACCGTCCAGATCTCCTGAAGGAGCTTGAAGATCTGACCATTCAGATCTCCTGAAGGAGCTGGAAGATCTGACCGTCCAGATCTCCTGAAGGAGCTTGAAGATCTGACTGTTCAGATCTCCTGAAGGAGCTGGAAGATCTGACCGTCCAGATCTCCTGAAGGAGCTTGAAGATCTGACCGTTAAGATCTCCTGAAGGAGCTTCAAGATCTGACCGTCCAGATCTCCTGAAAGAGCTTGAAGAACTGACCATCCAGATCTCCTGAAGGAGCTTCAAGATCTGACCATCCAGATCTCCTGAAAGAGCTTGAAGAACTGACCATCCAGATCTCCTGAAAGAGCTTGAAGATCTGACTGTTCAGATCTCCTGAAGGAGCTTCAAGATCTGACTGTTCAGATCTCCTGAAGGAGCTTCAAGATCTGACCATCCAGATCTCCTGAAGGAACTGGAAGATCAGACCGTTCAGATCTCCTGAAGGAACTGGAAGATCTGACCGTCCAGATCTCCTGAAGGAGCTGGAAGATCTGACCGTTCAGATCTCCTGAAGGAACTGGAAGATCTGACCGTCCAGATCTCCTGAAGGAGCTGGAGGATCTAACCGTCCAGATCTCCTGAAGGAGTTTGAAGAACTGACCGTCCAGATCTCCTGAAGGAGCTGGAAGATCTGACCGTTCAGATCTCCTGAAGGAACTGGAAGATCTAACCGTCCAGATCTCCTGAAGGAGCTGGAAGATCTAACCGTCCAGATCTCCTGAAGGAGTTGGAAGATCTAACCGTCCAGATCTCCTGAAGGAGTTTGAAGAACTGACCGTCCAGATCTCCTGAAGGAGCTTGAAGATCTAACTGTCCAGATCTCCTGAAGGAGCTGGAAGATCTGACCGTCCAGAACTCCTGAAGGAGCTGAAAGATCTAACCATCCAGATCTCCTGAAGGAGATTGAAGATCTGACCGTCCAGATCTCCTGAAGGAGCTTGAAGAACTGACCGTCTAGATCTCCTGAAGGAGCTGGAAGATCTGACCGTCCAGATCTCCTGAAGGAGCTTGAAGAACTGACCGTCTAGATCTCCTGAAGGAGCTGGAAGATCTGACTGTCCAGATCTCCTGAAGGAGCTGGAAGATCTAACCGTCCAGATCTCCTGAAGGAGCTGGAAGATCTAACCGTCCAGATCTCCTGAAGGAGTTGGAAGATCTAACCGTCCAGATCTCCTGAAGGAGTTTGAAGAACTGACCGTCCAGATCTCCTGAAGGAGCTTGAAGATCTAACTGTCCAGATCTCCTGAAGGAGCTGGAAGATCTGACCGTCCAGAACTCCTGAAGGAGCTGAAAGATCTAACCATCCAGATCTCCTGAAGGAGATTGAAGATCTGACCGTCCAGATCTCCTGAAGGAGCTTGAAGAACTGACCGTCTAGATCTCCTGAAGGAGCTGGAAGATCTGACTGTCCAGATCTCCTGAAGGAGCTGGAAGATCTAACCGTCCAGATCTCCTGAAGGAGCTGGAAGATCTAACCGTCCAGATCTCCTGAAGGAGCTGGAAGATCTGACCATCCAGATCTCCTTAGGTGGAAGATCTTCCCTGTCTTGACTAATCAGTTATGGTCACCTATTTTACCTTTGCTGTTGCCATCCGGTCCTCGAAGTATCGTGCATTCCTCAATGTTCCCGAACGCTTCAAATAACCGACGGACGTCATCTTCTGACTGTTGTTTGTTGAGCATGCCCACAAAAAGTTTTCTGTCTTCTGGAACAAAATTAAGAGATGCTTACCATATTTCAGAATGAAGGAGAAAGCAGGTGAGATTCAAGATGGAGGAGTCATTCAAAGACAGATTTATAAAGTCGGCATCCCATAGATGGGAAATGAAATAAGGTTAGCCAAGAGGACCTACAGGTAGCGCTTTGTATACAACAGTTCATTTAGTGACCGTTCACAGTTACAACGGCACTGGAAAATGTGACTTATGACCGTTTTTCATAGTTATAACCTTTGCAGCATCTTCATGGTCATTATCATCATCCTCTTTTAAACACCCCATAATAACTTGTGGGGTGGAGTCTGGGCAACTGGATGGAGCTAGCAGAGTGTTTACTGGCCGGATGCTCTTCCTGTTGCCAATGCGGAGTTTTGTTCAGCAGATATATTCTCAGTGTGCCCAGAGAAAGAGAGAAATATCTGCCTCTACCTAGGATCGAACTCACAGCCTCCTGATTTCGAGGCGACAGCCCCACCTCTAGGCCACAGCACCACTCCAGCATCTCCATGATCACATCATCATGGAGCCTGGAAACCGGTTCGTATTTATGACCGTTGCCGTGTCCTGGGATCGTGCGATCCCCTTTTGCGACCTTCTGACCAGCAAAGTCGTTGGGGAAAGCCAGATTCGCTTAATGACCATGTTATTAAGAACCGCAGTGATTCACTTAACAATTATGGCCAGAAAGGTCATAAAAAGGGGGAAAATTCAGTTATTTAGTATGAAATTGTGAAATTTGTTTGCCGCCCTTCTTGTTTCAAAGCGATACCTAACAACTGTTTCACTTAGTGACAGAAATTTCAGGCTCAATTGTGATCGAGGATAACCAGCAAGGTTGACTCATCCTTCCATCCTTCTGAGGTCGATAAAATGAGGAACCAGATTATTGGGGGAAAGAGGCTGACTCTGTAAACTGCTTAGAGAGGGCGGTAAAGCGGTATATAAGTCTAAGGGCTATTGCTATTCCTTCCTTCCTTCCTTCCTTCCTTCCTTCCTTCCTTCCTTCCTTCCTTCCTTCCTTCCTTCCTTCCTTCCTTCCTTCCTTCCTCCCTCCCTCCCTCCCTCCCTCCCTCCATATTTTCTTCCTTCCATCCATATTTTTCCTTCCTTCCTTCCTTCCTTCCTTGAGCCATGGTGGCCCAGTTGTTAGAGTGCAGTACTGCAGGCTACTTCTGCTGACTGCCAGCTGCCTGCAATTTGGCAGTTCGAATCTCACCAGGCTCGAGGTTGACTCAGCTTTCCATCCTTCCGAGGTTGGTAAAATGAGGACCCAGATTGTTGGGGACAAGAGGCTGACTCGGTAAACCGCTTAGAGAGGGCGGTAAAGTGGTATATAAGTCTAAGGGCTATTGCTATTGCTATTCCTTGCTCCCTTGCTCCCTTGCTCCCTTCCTTCTTTCATGTATCCTTCCTTCCTTCCATCCATATTTTTCCTTCCCTCCTTCCTTCCTCCCTCCCTCCCTCCTTTCATGTATCCTTCCTTCCATCCATATCATCTTTCTTTCTTTCTTTCTTTCTTTCTTTCTTTCTTTCTTTCTTTCTTTCTTTCTTTCTTTCTTTCTTTCTTTCTTTCTTTCTTTCTTTCTTTCTTTCTTTCTTTCTTTCCTTCCTTCCTTCCTTCCTTCCTCCCTCCTTTCATGTATCCTTCCTTCCATCCATATTTTTCTTTCTTTCTTTCCTTCCTTCCTTTCTTCCTTCATTTCCTTCCTTTCTTCCATTTTACCTCCCTCCCTCTCTCATCTTCCTTCCTTCCTTCCTTCCTTCCTTCCTTCCTTCCTTCCTTCCTTCCTTCCTTCCTTCCTTCCTTCCTTCCTTCCTTCCTTCCTTCCTTCCTTCCTTCCCTCTGCCCACTGCCAGGAGTTCAATCCTTGACTCAGCCTTCCATCATTTCGAGGTGGGTAAAAGGAGGACCCAGATTATTGGGGGCAAGATGCTGACTCTGTAAACTGCTTAGAGAGGGCGGTAAAGCGGTATATAAGTCTAAGGGCTATTGCTATTCCTTCCTTCCTTCCTTCCTTCCTTCCTTCCTTCCTTCCTTCCTTCCTTCCTTCCTTCCTTCCTTCCTTCCTTCCTTCCTTCCTTCCTTCCTTCCCTCCCTCCCTCCCTCCCTCCCTCCCTTCCTTCCTTCCTTCCTTCCTTCCTTCCTTCCTCCCTCCCTCCCTCCCTCCCTCCCTCCTTTCATGTATCCTTCCTTCCATCCATATTTTTCCTTCCTTCCTTCCTTCCTTCCTTCCTTCCTTCCTTCCTTCCTTCCTTCCTTCCTTCCTTCCTTCCTTCCTTCCTTCCTTCCTTCCTTCCTTCCTAGACCCAGATTGTTGGGGGCAAGAGGCTGACTCTGTAAACCACTTAAAGAGGGCTGTGAAAGCGGTATACAAGTGTAACTGCTATTCCTATCTTGATGATCTGTAGGACTCCAAATGTATTCCATAAATGAAAGCGATATCTAGGTGAACTCAATCTATGGGGCTCAATCTTAGGCCCTCCATCAATGGAAATCTCTTATCACTAAATGGCATCAATTTTATTGTCTCCTGCAGCACTGAAATTATGAGTTGCAAGGCAAAGCTTATGCAGGTAGCCTTCGGCTCACGACCACAGTTGAGCCCAAAATTTCTGTTGTTAAGGGAGACAGCTGTTTTTGCGATCGTTTTATGGTACGATTGTTAAGCGAACCATTGCGGTTGATACGTTAGCAACCCCATTGTTAAGTGAATCTGGCTCTCCCATGGATTTCGCTTGTCAGAAGGTGGCAAAAAGCGATCACGTGACAGCTCGGGACCCAGCAACCGTCATAAATCTGAGACAGTTGCCAAGCGTCTGAATTTCGATCCCGTGACCGCAGGGATGTTACCAAGGTTGTGCGTGTGAACAACGGTCGTAAGTCACATTCCCCCCCCCCAGGGCCGCTGTCCTTTTGAACGGTCACTAAATGAACTGTTGTAGGTCAAGGCACAGATCCTACGTCAAAGAAACCAAGGACCCTGGATACAGGAAGCTCAGCGTCCAGACTAAATTATTTCTAGGATGTGCATCGCGATGGTAGATACTTTAAAAAGATAAATAACCCTTCACAATGCATATAAGCTGTTAAAAAAGAAAACAACCCCTACTGCATAAATTGCTTTATTTAGAGTTCATTAAACGCTCTGAAAATGTTTGCGAGCGGCCCTTCCCCCCACTTCTACCCCCCCCCGCCCCGAGACATTTAAAGAACAGATGTAACCAATTTGAATAAAATCCCTATCAATAAATAAACAGATTCCGTGGGCTTTCTTCAAAAGGAAGCAGTCCGAGGAATGCAACCTGCTGCAGAGGTGACTTAATCTAATTTAAAGTTTTCCAGGAAAGGCAGGTGGTGTGGGTCTCCAGGCTGCAACGCGTATGGCAAGGATGCAGAAAGCAACCAATGTTTGTTCAGAATCTAGGAAGTGGGGCCATCCGGGCAGGGCGTGCGGGAGTAGGGAGTACTCTTGGTGGTCTCTGAGATTGGTTGTTTTCTGGCAGATGTTTCACGACTCAACTAGGTAGCCTCATCAGTGCTAGAAGGGAGGAGGGTTTGTGGAGAGAAGGAGGAGGAGGAGAACTATGGGATCCTTGGTGCTGTCTGAGCTTGATTGTTTTCTTGCGGATGTTTCATTATCCAATTAGATAGCTTCATCAATGCTAGAAGGGAGGGGGGTTTGTGGAGAGGAGGAGGAGGAGGAGGAGGAGGAGGAAGAGGAGGAGGAGGAGGAGGAGAACTATGGGGTCCTTGGTGCTCTCTGAGCTTGATCGTTTTTTTGCAGATGTTTCCTGACCCAACTAGATGCTTCATCAGTGCTAGAAGGGAGGGGGGGTTTGTGGAGAGGAGGAGGAGGAGGAGGAGGAGGAAGAGGAGGAGGAGGAGGAGGAGGAGGAGGAGGAGGAGGAGGAGGAGAACTATGGGGTCCTTGGTGCTCTCTGAGTTTGATCATTTTCTTGCAGATGTTTCCTGACCCAACTAGATGCTTCATCAGTGCTAGAAGGGAGGGGGGTTTGTGGAGAGGAGGAGGAAGAGGATGAGGAAGAGGAGGAGGAGGAGGAGAACTATGGGGTCCTTGGTGCTCTCTGAGCTTGATCGTTTTCTTGCAGATGTTTCATTATCCAATTAGATAGCTTCATCAATGCTATAAGGGAGGGGGGTTTGTGGAGAGGAGGAGGAGGAGGAGGAGGAAGAGGAGGAGGAAGAAGAAGAAGAAGAAGAAGAAGAAGAAGAAGAAGAAGAAGAAGAAGAAGAAGAAGAAGAAAACAACTGTTTTCAGCCTATACTGTATATCATACAATTCAATTTACTAAAACAGCTAGGACAATATGTGAAATATAACTAAAAAGTTACAACTAAGCCAAGTGACTAAGCCTAGTGTCTTAGAAAGGAGGAGGAGGAGGAGGAGGAATAATAATGATGATGATGATGATGATGATGTGGGGTCCTGGATGATCTCTGAGCTTGGTGGTTTTCCTGCAGACCCTTCATTACCCAACTAGGTAGCCTCAGTAGCGCTAGAATGGAGTGGGCTTTGTGATATATCTATATCTCTTCCTATCTCCATCTATATCTCCATGTCCATTCCCACATTCTCCATTTCCATATTTGTCTGATACTTTGTCCTTTTCCATCTCCCTCTCTCTCAGCTCCTTTTCAACCTAGGTAAGACCACCTTTCTATTTGAGCGTTCAATACTAGAAGGAACAACTCCGGAACTCCCAAAGCTTTTGAGCTTAGACACTGACTCTGCACCATCCGGGAATCGAACCTGGTGTGCTCCAATGTGCGTTCTCGCTGGAGAGCACCGGTGTACGGGCCCTGTTGCTATGTGTCCCCCCCCCTGTAAGACTTGTCAGTTTAAATATGCAGCGTTTTTTAAGCCTCACTCCTGGTGTTTATAGGAAGTCCCAACACCTTGCCTGGTGCAAACAGGGGTTAAATTATTCCTTGTTCTATTTATATTTAAATGATCTGTTTTTACCAGAACTTGCGAGAGGCTGGAGTGTCAGACGGGGTGGGAGAACAAGACAGCACATAATAAAGGGAAGAAGGTGTCTGGCCGAGAGGTGAGAATTGTCAATTAACAAGGCAGGGGGTGAGGAAGAGGGAGGGCTTGGCTGTCCAGCTGGGTGGGCACAGGGCAGGAAGAAGGGTGGTGGGAGAATTGCCCCTCGCTTTGCATTATCATATAAATGAATGTCAGCTTTCCTGATAGGTAGGCATCGGATACAAAAACAAGGGGAAGAATTTGGAGGAGAATAAGATATTTCTAGAGTAATTAAACAGGACGGAGGGAGGGAGGGAGGGGATGCAGAAAGAGAGAGAGGTAAAAGGAGGAAGGGAGAGAATGAAGGGAGGGAGGGAGGGAGGGAGGAAAGGGATGGAGGAGGGAGAGGAAAAAGAAGTGAGGGAGAGAGGGAGGGAGGGAGGGAGGAAGGAAGGAAGGGGATGTAGAAAGAGGGAGAGGGAAAAGGAGGGAGGGAATGAAGAGAGGGTGGGAGGGAGGGAGGAAGGAAGGAAGGAAAGGGATGGAGGAGGTAGAGGAAAAAGAAGTGAGGGAGAGAGGGAGGGAGGAAGGGAGAGAGGGAGGGAAGGAGGGAGGAAGAAAGGAAGGGGATGTAGAAAGAGGGAGAGGGAAAAGGAGGGAGCGAAGAAGGAAGAAAGGGAGGGAGGGAGGGAGGAAGGAAGGGGATGGAGAAGAAGGAAGAGGAAAAGTGATGGAGGGAGGGAGGAAGGAAGGGAAGGAAAGGAAGGAAGGAAAAGAAGGGAGAGAAAGAAGAAAGGAAAGGAAAGGAAAAAAAGGGAGAGAAGAAAGGAAAAAGGAGTGAGAGAGGGAGGGAGGGAGGAAGGAATGGAGGAAAGAGGAAGGAGAGAAAGAAGGAAGGAAACCAAAAGGATGGGGAGAAGGAAGGAAGGAAGAAACAGAAAAAAGGAAGGAGAGAAAGAAGGATGGATGGATGGATGGAGCAAGGAAGGAAGGATGGAGGGAGGGATAATCATGAATAAAGGCCAAAGGAAAGTTTTACTTCTCTTTATGAAACATCAGATTCTAATTTAATCATGATTTATTCATCTTTGTTTCCATTTTTTTCCTGGAGTGCCACACAGTCTATATTCATCTTCAACAAAAGCCTGGTCTGTTTTGTCAGTGTGGTCTGCATTTCTAAACAAACCAAAACTCAAGCAAACCCCTTAAAAGTAAAAATAAAACCGCCCCTCCCTCTCTCCATATGAGATCCCCAACCCAACTAATTGTGGGGGAAATGCGATGCGGAGGGTTTCGCAATACCCAGTGCAGGTACTCCTCAACTTATGACCAAAATTGTACCCAAAATTTATCTTGCTAAGCGAGACAGTTATTAAGTGAGTTTCGCCCCCTTTTACGACCTTTCTTGCCACAGTTGTTAAGTGAACCACTGCCGTCGTTAAGTTAGTCACACGGCCGTTAAGCGAATCTGGTTTCGCCATCGACTTTGCTCGTCAGAAGGTCGCAAAAGGGGATCGCGTGACCCTGGGACACTCCGACCGTCGTAAATATGAGTCAGTTGCCAAGCCTCTGAATTTTGATCAGGTGACCAAGGAGAAGCTGCAATGGTCCTAAGTGTGAAAAACGGTCATAGGTCACTTTTTTCCAGTGTCGTCGTAACTTTTTAACAGTCAGTAAATGAAGCGTTGAGTACTACATGTATTCTACTTCTGTCAGCAGGGACCCTGCAATCCCTTCTCCTGCCCTTTAGCAGTCCAACCCACCCCAGACATTCAACGAACTTAAACCAAGAATCGATACAGCCTGAAATTAGCAAAAATATATATATTTCCCCTCTTTCTCCTTAAAGCACAAGGTTGTTTTATTTTTTACACTGATTTGCCATCAAAGCTTCCAACAGGATCTGCAACAGGTTGCAAGCAAGTGATTTGTTGGAGGAATTTATTGTATCCTGAGACACCACAAGTGAGAAGAAGCTCAAACAGAATAGACCTGGAAGGGACCTTGGAGGTCTTCTAGTCCAACCCCCTGCTCAAGCAGGAGAACCTATACCATTTCAGACAGGTGGCTGTCCAATCTCTTCTTAAAACCCCCCAGTGATGAAGCACCCACAACTTCTGGAGGCAAGCTGTTCCACTGTTTGATTGTCCTCCCTGTTAGGAAGTTTCTCCTTAATTCCAAGTTGCTTCTCTCCTTGATTAGTTTCCATCCATTGTTTTTTGTCCTGCCCTTTGGTACTTTGGAGAATAGGTTGACCCCCTCCTCTTTGTGGCTGCCCTTCCAATACTGGAATCCTGCTATCATGTCCCCCTAGTCCTTCTTTTCTCTAGACTAGCCAAACCCAAATCCTGCAACTGTTCTTCAGATGTTTTAGTCTCCAGGCCTTTAATCAAATTAGTTGCTTTTCTCTGCACTTTTTCCAAAGTCTCAACATCTTTTTTATAACGTGGTGACCAAAACTGGATGCAGGATTCTAGTGTGGCCTTATACCAAGGCTTTATAAAGTGGTACTAATACGTCATGCGATTTTGATTCTATACCTCTGTTTATACAACCAAGTATTTTAAAAGCTGAGGGTGAAGAGGAAGGACCAGGAGGATTTGAGCAGAATTAATCCACCAGAGAGAGTGGATGAGAGAGAGAGAGAGAGAGAGAGAGAGAGAGAGAGAGAGAGAGAGAGAGAGAGAGCAGAGAGAGAGAGAGAGAGAGAGAGAGAGAGAGAGAGAGAGAGAGAGAGATGGAGATGGAGAGAAAGAGAAAGAGAAAGAGAAAGATAGAGATGGAGAAATAGATAGAAATAGTTAGTTAGTTAGTTAGATAGATAGATAGATAGATAGATAGATAGATAGATAGATAGATAGATAGATAGATAGATAGATAGATACGATAGATAGATACGATAGATAGATACGATAGATACAATAGATAGATAGATAGATATGATACGATAGATAGATAGATAGATAGATAGATAGATAGATAGATAGATAGATAGATAGATAGATAGATAGATAGATAGATAGATGATGGACGGGAGAAAGAGAGACAGAGAGACAAGGAGAGAGAGAGAGAGATGACAGATTGATAGTCGGATGAATGGGTAGATAGAAAGACAGATAGGTATGAGGTATAGATAGGCAGAGATAGACAGAAAGTCATAGAGACAGAGAGAGAGATGACAAATAGATGGATGACAGATATAGATAGACAGATGTAGATAGATATAAAGATACAAATATATTAAGATATAAAATCTTTATGAAACTTCAACTAGAAACATTAAAATACAACTTAACACAAAGGGAACGATGCACGTGAACCCACACACAGCACATCTGGTGCTGCTGTGATGCTCAGGTTTGGCTGAATTTGGGCCCAATGAAATGCCGGCCTTTGCTCAGAATAAATCTCCAATGATGTTTGACATCTCCCAACGACCCAGCCGGGATGTCAAGGAAATATGTTTCAACATCTCGACTCCTTTCCACGGGTGACCTCCAGCCGCTCGGGGAAAGAGAAAAGGGAAAAATCTAACCCAGGAACCTAAAAAAAGGTTGTGACATTAATATACTGCTAGATCTCTCTTGGGACTTCGAGAACAGGTCTGGAGAGGAAGCGAGATTAAAAGGAAAAGAAGAATAGGAGGAAAGTCTGCTGGGTTTTATTTTTTATGTCACTGGCTCTTGTGACAAGAGTTCGGATCAAATTCAACTTCGGTGTTGTGTGCCTGTCGGCTGCCGGCCCCTCCGCCAGCTGAATCAGAGGAGGAGGAGGAGGCGTGGGAGTCAGGGTCAGCATCAAGGCAACCTGAGAGCTCCGAGGGGGAAGAGAGAATGGAGCTGGCACAGAGAGAGAGAGAGAGAGAGAGAGAGAGAGAGAGAGAGAGAGAGAGAGAGAGAGAGAGAGAGAGAGAGAGAGAGAGAGAGAGAGAGAGAGAGAGAGAGAGAGAGAGAGAGAGAGGCGGAGCCTGGGCTGTCCGTCAGCCCTCAGATGGAAAGTCAACAGCCCCCAGGTCTGGAGGTGGCTGATGAGGAAGAGGAGGAACAGCTGGGTCCAGTGCCTGACCCGCGGATGTGCAGAAGGCAGAGGAGAGGAGAGCAGTGGAAATCTATGGGCCGGTCCTTGGGATGGAAGAGCCACCACTGCTAGCGAAGCCCCACCCTAGCTCTGGGGACAAAAGGCAGGGGGAGGAGATGAATAGGTGTGACAGACAACTATTCATCTCCCTGCCGGATGGACTTGTTAGCCTGTGGTGAGAGAGAAACTTTTTGCCGGTGCTGCCGGCGCGCCTAATAAAGGAATCTTTGAGTTCACTTCAGAGAGTTTGTCGTATTTGGGGAGCTGGATCAGAACATTCGGTTTGCAAAGCTTTTGGTGGAGGTAATTGAAATACTTCCTGAATGTTGCCGGCAACACGGGAGTGATCGGCTTTAACTTCTCGATCGGAGATGGCCCGGCTCAGCCCACAGCCTTTTTCATATTAAAGGCAGTGATTAAATGGGATTTGCCGAAAGACAAAGGGCCGAATGAGCTGCCGATTGTTAATCCCCTTCCTTTGCCGCGTTTAGAAAATTCCATTTTCTTCCTTTGAAGAAAGGGGATGAGATCAACATGCCCGACCCTGATTTAAATTCTGGCATTGCAAGGGCTTGTTCTCCTGACGTCTGAATGTATTCCTTTATTATCATTATTACAGCTTTCTGATTGCATTAAAATTCATCCGCATGTTTCCCCCCTCATGTTTCTGCATTTCTTTTCTCAGCCAATTCTTTCTTTCTTTCCTTCCTTCCTTCCATCTTTCTTTCTTTCTTTCTTTCTTTCTTTCTTTCTTTCTTTCTTTCTTTCTTTCTTTCTTTCTTTCTTTCTTTCTTTCTTTCTTTCTTTCTTTCTTTCTTTCTTTCTTTCTTTCTTTCTTTCTCTTTCCTTTGTTTCCTTTTTTCCTTTTTTCCTTCTTTCCTTCATCAACCCTCTTTCCCTCCTTCCCTTTCCCCTCTTTGCCTCCCTCCCTCCCTCCTCCCTTCCTCCCTCCCGCCCTTCTTCCCTCCACTGGTTAATTGAGAACAATTAACCAGTGGAACAACTTACCTCCAGAGGTTGCGGGTGCTCCGACAAAGGAGGTTTTTAAGAAGAGAATGGACAATCGTTTGTCTGAAATGGTTTCCTTCTTGAGAAGGGGGTTGGACTCGAAGACCTTTAAGATCCATTCCAACTCTTATTCTGTTACTAATCAAGGAGAGAACTAACCTACTGTAGAATTAAGTAGAAACTTCCTGACAGTGAGGACAATTGGCCAGTGGAACAACTTGCCTTCAGAAGTTGTGGGTGCTTCCATCACTGGAGGTTTTTAAGAAGAGACTGAACAGCCACGTCTGGAATGGCATAGGGTCTCTTGCCTGAGCAGGGGGTTGGACTAGAAGACCTCCAAGGTCCATTTTCCTTTGGCATTGGAGGAGACAGAACCACAAAGAAGGATCATCTTAATCTTAATCTGTGGCACATGGTCATCCAAGGACAAACCCACATCCCATCTCAATCACTGGTGAGATTTAGATTACCTGTATTTATTAATTGTTATGTTCAGCAGTAACTCAATACTGCCTATCTTGTATTTGGTTCTCATTGTATGTATCCCTGTTTTCCCCCGTTTCACCATATCCTGTTCTTTCAATAAAGCATGCAGATCTACACACACTGGTCTGATTTATTGGAAGATAGGTGGGTTTAGCTGCATGTCGAGCTGCACACAGACTAACGTGTAGTGGGGACAGAACAGGTCTCCTGTTTTTGAGCAGGGGGTTGGACTAGAAGATCTCTGAAGTCCCTTCTCAACCCTATGATTCTATATTCTATGTCTCTTGGGATTATAATTCATATGGAGGTCTATCTAGAGGACATTCTATAGTTTTGAGTGTTCCACCTTCCCAAATGTCCCTTTAAAGCCTACCCCACCAAAAAAATAGTCATTAAAAAAACTAATAAAACTCCGTAGCATGAAAAATGCCCAAGGCATTAAAAAAAACCATCCTCCGTTCTCTCTCAAGAAATGCAGAGTTCGGCAACTGCCATAAATAGTGCAAAATAAGCTGCCACATGTTGAATACTTTTCTGTTAACTGAATCTTTTATCCTGTTAGTTTAATTAGGATTAAAAGAAAAGCCTGCACATTTTATTGTGTTTCTGCAGAAGACAAATGTCCTTTCAATCCTCAAGGGAAGGCAAGGAAGTTAATGATAATCTAACCAGGTTTTGCCTTCTTCCTATTCTTTCTCGGCTCCATGAATGGCTGTTTCATCAGCTACAGGAAGTCCGTGACTTACGACTGCGATTGAGCCCAATATTTTGGTTGCTAAGTGAGACAGTTGCCCCATGTTATGACCTTTCTTGCCAAGGTTGTTAAATGAATCACTGCATTTGTTAAGTGAATGGATGGATGGGGACATGATAGCAGTCTTCCAGTATTTGAGGGGCTGCCCCAAAGAAGAGGGGGTCAACCTATTCTCCAAAGAACCAGAGGGCAGGACAAGAAGCAATGGATGGAAACTAATCAAGGAGAGAAGCAACTTAGGAGACATTTCCTGACAGTGAGAACAAATAACCTGTGGAACGACTTGCCACCAGAAATTGTGAATGCTCCAACACTGGAGTTTTTCAAGAAGAGATTGGACAACCATTTGTCTGAAATGGTATAGGGCAGTGATGGCGAACCTTTTTTTTCCTCGGGTGCCGAAAGTGCATGCGCGTGTGCTATCGCACATGCGCGAGTGCCAACACCCATTATTCACTGCCTGGGAAGGGCAAAAAACGGCCTCCCCCACCCCCCGAGAGGCCCTCTGGAGGCTGGAAATGGCCCATTTCCCAACTTCTGGCGGGCCCGGTAGGCCCATTTTTCGCCCTCCCTAGGCTCCAGAGGCTTCCCTAGAGCATGAGGAGAGCAAAAACGCCCTCCCCCGTCCCCCCGGAGGCCCTCCAGAAGCCAAAAACGCCCTCCCAGAGCTTCCGTGCAAGCCAAAAATCAGCTGGCCGGCACGCACATGCGCACTGGAGCTGAGCTAGGCAATGGCTCGCGTGCCGGCAGATATGGCTCCGCGTGCCACCTGTGGCACGCGTGCCATAGGTTCGCCATCACTGGTATAGGGTTTCCTGCTTAAGCAGGGTGTTGGACTAGAAGACCTCCAAGGTCCCTCCCAACTCTGTTATTCTATTCTAAGTAAGTAGCATAGTTTTTACATGAATCTGGTTTCCTCATGGACTTTGCTTGTCAGAAGGTCGCAAAAGGGGATCACATGATCCTGGGACACTGCAACCGTCATAAATATGAGTCAGTCATTCAGTGTCTGAATTGTGATCATGTGACTACGGGGATGCTTCAATGGACGTAAGTGTGAAAAATGGCCATAAGTCCCTTTTTTCAGTCCCATTGTAACTTCAATGAGTCACTAAACAAAAGGTTGTAAGTCAAGGACTATCTGTACAAAAGCCCATGCAATCCTAAATTGCATTAACAGAGGGATACAATCTAGATCAAGGGAGGTACTAACACCACTGTATAAAGCCTTAGTGAGACCACACCTAGAGTCCTGCATCCAGTTTTGGTCACCACACTAGAAAAAAGATGTTAAGACTCTGGAAAAGGGCAGAGAAGAGCAACCAGGATGATTAGGGGACTGGAGACTAAAACATACAATGAATGGTTGCAGGAACTGGGCATGGCTAGTCTAGTGAAGAGAAGGGACCAGGGGAGACATGATAGCAGTCTTCCAATATTTGAGGAGCTGCCACAGAGAGGAGGGGGTCAAGCTATTCTCCAAAGCACCCGAAGGCCAGACAAGGAATAATGGATGGAAACTGACCAAGGAGAGATTCAACCTGGAAATAAGGAGAAACTTTCTAACAGTGAGAACAATCAACCAGTGGAACAGAAGTTGTGGGAACTTCATCACTGGAGGCTTTCAAGAAGAGAATGGACTGCCATCTGTCAGAAATGGTGTAGCGTCTCCTGCTTGGGTGGGGGGTTGGACTAGATGACCTACAAGGTCCCTTCCAACTCTGTTAATCTAATCTAATCTAATCTAATCTAATCTAATCTAATCTAATCTAATCTAATCTAATCTAATCTAATCTAATCTAATCTAATCTAATCTAATCTAATCCAATCCAATCCAATCCAATCCAATCCAATCCAATCCAATCCAATCTAATCTAATCTAATCTAATCTAATCTACTCTTTGAGTTGTTGGACCCACAACCTCATTCTCCTTAACAAACCTAGAACATAGTTGGAAGAGACCTTGGAGGTCTTCTAGACCAACCCCCTTGCTTGAGCAGGAGACCCTATACAATTTCAGGTGAATGGTTGCCCAGTCTCTTTTGGAAAGCCTCCAGTGATGAAGCACCCACAACTTCTGAAGGCAACTTCCATTCCCCTGGTTAATTGTCCTCACTGTTAGGAAGTTTCTCCTTAATTCCAGGTTGCTTCTCTCCTTGATCAGTTTCCACCCGTTGCTTCTTGTCTTGCATTCTGGTGCTTTGGAAAACAGTTTGACCCCCTCATCTTTGTAGGGGCCCCTCAAATATTGCAACAGGTGCCATCATGTCTCCCCTAGTCCTTCTTTTTATTAAACTAGACCAAGGATAGGCAAAGTTGGCTCTTCTATGACTCGTGGACTTCAACTCCCAGAATTCCTAAGCTAGCATGATTGGCTCAGAAATTCTGGGAGTTGAAGTCCACGAGTCATAGAAGAGCCAACTTTGCCTACCCTTGAACTAGACATACCCAAGTCCTGTAACCAGGGGTGGGCTGCTATGGGTTCACCCGGGTTCGGGCGGATCCATAGCTAACATTATGGCCGGTTTGGCGAACCATCAAATCCCACCCCTGGCTGGCCCTGCCCACCCCACCCCATCCCACCCAGGAGTCTCCACTTGACCCGTTTTGGATGCGAGGTAAGTGCAGGCCCAGCGGAGACTCAGGGAAGGTAAAAAATGGGCCTACCAGAAGTACCGGAAGTCAAGAAATGGGCTGGTTTCCGGCTTCCAGAGGGCCTCTGGAGCCTGGGGAAGGTGAAAAACGGGCCTCCCAGAAGTTCCGGATGTCTGAAAACAGGCCCATTTCTGGCCTCCGGAGTGCCTCCAGAGCCCGGGTGAGCCAGTTTTCACCCTCCCAGAGGCTTGAGGAAAGTCTCCAGAGCCTGGGGAAGGGGAAAACGTGTTCCCCTCCGCTGTGGTGCAGGAGGCCGACTAGGCCATGCCCACCATGGCCACGCCCACCCAGCAACCGGGCGGAGAACCCGTTGCTGACATTTTTGAAGCCCACCCCTGCCTGTAACTGTTCCTATAACACGGCGACTAAGAAGAGGATAGGACTGTACGGCCTCCCTTTTCGGATTCCAATTTCACTGCAGAACCCTAAACATTAATATTCTCATCCTGCCATCCCAGCCGTTGCAATTCTTTTTGTTTTGCATTGTGGATCATTATGCAATTTATCAAATAGCAGCACGAACACGTTCTTTATATTTTTTTGGGGGGGGGGGAGAATAATACAAAGGCCCACAAATTGGAGCCTTGATCAGGGGAGATGGATGAAGTCCACAGGAGCTCAGCCTCGGATCTGAGAATCAAATCTATATTTCAATTGCAATTCACCCAATGAATCCAAACTGGCTGTTGAATGATAAACAGGTTTACGGTCTGTAAGCAAGAAATCAAATCAAGGTGCGAAAGGAAGGAGAGGTGAGGGGGGGAAGGAAGCCATCCAAATTATAGAAGGACTGCACACGGACCGCAATAAAACTTTGGAAAGATGTCCATAAATAATGCAGGTAGTCCTCAAACTACAGCCACATCTGAGCCCAAAATTTCTGTTGCTAAGTCAGACCTTTGTTGAGTGAATTTTGTTCCCTTTTACGACTTTGCTTGCCACAGTTGTTAAAGTGAAGTACTGCAGTTGTTAACGTTAGCAACACGGCTGTTAAGTGAATCTAACTTCCCCGTTGACTCTGCTTGCCAGAAGGTCTACTAGGTGGATTTGAGGTTTGGGTGAAGATGAACCTGGGTTGCAAATGCCTGAGCTCCCTGTAAGTGGTGTGGGAAACTTATCAACTCACAAGCCAACTCACCAACCTATCAAACTTGGCCCTGTCTTCATCATCTACTCCCAATTCATTGCTTTCCAGGTAGTTTCCAACTTTCGTGGTCCCAAAGTAAGGGATGGTTGAAGGCTATATTGTAGACCAGGGGTATCAAACTCAAGGCCCACTGGCCACATCTGGATATGGGGTGCTTAAACCTGGCCTGTGGGGCTGCCCTGGAAACAGTGAAGGACCCTCCATTTTCGGCCATGACGGTCTCCTGCAGCCCTCTGCCAGTGAAAATGGAGCCCGGGCAGGCCGTGTGCAGCCCCCCTGAGCTCCGTTTTTACTGGCAGAGGACTGCAGGAGGCCATTGTAGCCGAAAACGGAGCCTGTCCCCCCGAGCTCTGTTTTGTCTGGCAGAAGGCTTCAGGAGGCCGTCACTGCTGAAAACGGAGCCTCAACAAGTGACGTTCAGCTGGCCATGCCCACCCCGGCCATGGCCACCTTTACCCTCACCATGGTCATGCCCCTCCACCCGCCCCCGAGGTCAAACACAACCCTGATGTGGCCCTCAATGAAATTGAGTTTGACACCCCTGTTGTAGACCAGCCCAAGTGAAGGAGCTGTGCTTTCTGTTTTCTGTCCTGTGTCCAAGAAGGCTTCACACCCACACTCAGCTGAGGACACAGATAAACTCCAAGGCAGCCTCAACGACCCTCTAAAAGGATGCAAAGGACCAGCTGCCTGCAAGGAGTATAAATCCTTCCCTTCCCCACCATCCTGTCAGTGCTGAAGGAGCCTCTTGGATGAGAAGCGAAACGTCTTCAAAGAAAAAAACAAGGAAGTCCAGCTGCCTCCTGAAAGAGCACTAAGGTCAGAGTGTTGTGTGAATCCAACCAATGCTCAGTTCTGGGGAGCAATCACACCTCTGTGTTACAAACATTTTTCTTTGTGTGAAAACTCTCACTTTCCTTCCCCAGACGACTCCAAGTAAACTTGGGCCTGAGACACGACAGACCTTACAATGTTTAACTACCGTATTTTTCGGAGTATAAGACGCACCTTAGTTTTGGGGGAGGAAAACAAGGAAAAAAGGCCTCTGCCTCCAAGCAATTTGCCAAACAGCAAACAGCACAGATGATATACACTGTTTGCTGTGTATTTCTGTGCATGTGTGCCTGACCCATAGAAATGGCAAAGAATTGGAGAAATGTACATTTATGGCAGTATATTAATCCCAGAAAGTTTTCTTACATGTAATCACACTAACTCCTCCCAATTATTTAAATAGATCTACTCCAAACATGACTAAGTCAGGGTTTAATTCAGCTGCCTTATTTTAATACTAATACTTAATACTAAAACAGGACATTTCAGATTATACTTTTACAGATCTTTAAAATTGATGTGGCTTTCTATTTAAAAGAAGATACAATGGCACTGGGCCTCTTCAGAGCAAGAATTTATTTTAAAAAGCTTCTTCATTTTGTTAAGTTGTCTAGAACAATAATAAAGTAGTCTTTAAAAAATAAGTCTTATAATTTGAACACTCTACAAACATTTAACAAAATAACATATTAACAGAATCTGCCTCTACCTAGGATAGAACTCACAACCTTCTGACTGTGAGGCAAGAGCTCTACCTCTAGGCTACAGCAGCTGTAGCTTACCTCCTTGCAATTTCAGCAGTGTAACATTGCCACCAGTTTATCTCCCAGCATTTTGTCTCATTACAGCCACCGTAGTTAGTTTCATTTTACCACGTGGCTTGCAAGCCTCTGTCAGCTGTAGGTCAGGAGGCAAGTAATCTCTTAGTGTGCTAATAAGGCTTTGCCCTGTTTGCTGCAAAGAGGTAAATTGCTGGCAGGCAGAGGCCAAAGGGTGGGGGTGGCTGGGTGGGGCTACATTCAGTGTATAAGATGCACCCAAATTTTCACCCTCTTTTTGAGGGTAAAAAGGTGCCTCTTATACTCTGAAAAATACGGTAGTTGGATCAAAGAACTAATTAACCCATGGCAGCTTGATTGAACTCTATTCTCACATGGTCATTTTTGCCTACCAATGCTTCCTGCAAACTTGACAAGCACGGGGTTAAATGCATACCTTCCATTCTACCTTCTATCTGAGCACTTATGCATTTTCCTATTATTTCTCATTGTTACATCACAAAGCAGCAAGGTCTCACGCTTATTTAAGAAGCACTCCCATTGACTCCAAGAGAATATCTTTCTGAGTGCACAGGCAGCTGTAAAGAGGAGACAACTTCCTAGTGGATTGGGCTCAGGATGGTTAATTTCTCAATGTCCCCCCCCCCCTCAAAGATCGAGTCTTGCACGCACACAAAGCTTTTCACATGGAAAGCCGAGGTAGCGGAGCGATTAGAGTGCAGTACTGCAGGCCACTTTAGCTGACTGTGATCCGCAGGTCAGCGGTTCAAATCTCACCGGCTCAAGGTTGACTCAGCCTTCCATCCTTCCGAGGTAGGTAAAATGAGGGCCCAGATTGTTGGGGGCAATATAAATATACATTGCTTACTGATGTAAACCGCTTAGAGTGTGCTTGCACTGTGAGGCGGTATATAAATCTCGCAAATAAATAAATAAATAAATAAATAGAATAAATAAATGCTGGAGAAGTATAGATGTATACAACTGCCAGCTTGTGATGACATGATAGCACTGTTCCAGTATTTGGGGGGATAGCGACAAAGAAGAGGGGTCAACTTATTTTCCAAAGCAGCAGAAGGCAGGAGAAGAAACAATGGATGGAAACTAATCAAGGAGAGAAGCAACCTGGAATTAAGGAGAAACTTCCTGACAGTGAGAATAATTAACCAGTGGAACAGCTTGCCACCAGAAGTTGTGAGTGCTTCATCACTGGAGGCTTTTAAGAAGAGATTTGTCTGAAATGATATAGGACCTCCAGCTTGAGCAATGGGCTGGACTAGAAGACCTCCAAGGTCCCTTCCAATTCTCATTGTTTAAAACCAACGTTGGAATCAACCAGTGGTGGTATTCACTTACTTTCCCTACCGGTTCGCAAATGTGAGCGCGTGTGCGCACTCGCTTTGGTCATGCATGTGCCTTCTGCGCATGCACGCAGCTTTCCATGCATGCGCATGTGCACACGGCTTGCACGCATGGACGCAGCTTCAAAACATGCCTAAATAGGACAGGTGGGGCGGGGCTCCTTCCTTCCTTCCTTCCTTCCTTCCTTCCTTCCTTCCTTCCTTCCTTCCTTCCTTCCTTCCTTCCTTCCTTCCTTCCAGTTAACTAGTGGTACCTATTTATCTGCTCGCATTTGAATCAATGTTCCCTGTAATATCAGAAAACGGTGCGCGGAAGTTAGAAACTGCCGTGCGGCGTTCTCTTTAAATCTGCGCGGCCGTGCAGGTGCGCAGCCTCTGCCATTAGAAAATGCCGAGTGGAAGTTAGAAACTTCCGTGCGGTGTTCTCTCATTGCATGTGCGGCCGCACAGCCGCGCACCTTAGAGGGAACAGTGATTTGCATGCTTTCAAACTACTAGGTGGGCAGGAGCTGAGACACGAAATGGGAGCTCACCCTATCCCGTGGTGCTCGGGTCTTGGACCCAGACTGCCAGCTTTCCACCTGATAAGCTCAGCGTCTTTGACCACTGAGCCATCATGCCCCCGCCAGGTTCCGCAGGTGTCCATAGAGCTGAGGTTGAAAGATGCATTTGTGTACGTGTCCGACTATTAGAGGGAAAAACAGCTATAATAAATGGTATCTACGTTGGTACTGAAAGGATAGATGGAAGGTGTAAGATTAGGTCCAATAAACCGATTCATTGTTTAAAGCCTATACACAGGAATTGTGATGACCCGGAGCAAGGCATGGAGACAACACAGCCAGCTGATAGTTCAAACTCCCCTTTATTGCTCCAACTTTTCTCCAAACGCTCCCATGTTTATGGCAAGTCCCGGAGCAATGCGCTCATGCACACATCTCCAGCAGCCTCTGGCTGCAACTAGTCCAGCAAAACGCTGTTAGCACGACGGCTTCAAGGCAAGAAGTCCAGGGAGGCAAAGGAACAAAACAGCAATAAGGCAAGAAATCCATTGAACTCCAGACATCGGCAAGGGCACACAAAACTCCACGAATTAAGCATTTGTTCCCGACAAGCGCCCTTCCCTACAGGGTCTCCTTAAGCCTCAGTCCCCAGGTGTGCCTTGTGAAGAGGGGCGGGGCGCTCTCCTCCCGAGTCATTGGGTCAGCCTGCGCTGCTCCCACCTCTTCTCCACTCTCCGTGCTTGGGGATCCGGAGGGGGCGGTCCTTGCTCGTCGCCTGAGCTCCCCCTCTCTCGGTCATCCTACCCCCGTTCTTCCCTGCTTGCAAGCCATCCCAGGCCTGAGGGATCTGGGGCTGCCTCGTCCTGCTCCTCCCTGAGCTCCTCCCTGAGCTCCTCCAGAGCCAACGAGGCTACCCCCTCAATCTCCGCCAGCCCCAGTTCCGCCCTGTCCTCCTCCGCAGGCTCCGACGGGGCCATGACACTAATTTTCTCAATTAAACTTCTGCACCTGGTTAGAGTTAGATAAAGGTCAACAGCGCTCAAAGGAAGTTCGGCTTAGTTCACTTGTGACTACGTAGGGATTCTAGGCTGAGCCCTTTTTTAACCCCGCCCTCAGGTTCCGCCGTTCTTCCTCCTACATCAGATCAGCTTTACGCACCCCCAAGTAACCTAAAGAGGGAGCAGGCTGGGATGGATAGGGACCCGACTGAAAGCCACCATGAAGAAGGGGGAGGAGGAGAAGGAGGGGAGAAGATGGGAAGAAATAATAAGGCGGCTCTAGCTGCCCTCTGCCTTGATACGTTTCTCGAGAAGGCTCTCTATAGAATTACACTGTCGCCCTGCAGGAAAGCATGTAATAACTGAAAATATGGTGTCAAAAGGAATTTTTCAGGCCTTGACAGCTCATAAATTACAGTTCGTTGACTTCTTCCCGGCTCGAGATTTAAATTAATAGGCAGCCAGATATATAGTTTTCTTGCTTTTATTTTTTATTTTTTTTCTATTTTAAGTCCTTCGCTGCACGCCAGAAAAATATGGAAAGGGAAGCAGTTTGCTTTGGAGCAGTTTGAAACTGGCCTCCTGCACAAAGGATTTGCAGGGCACATCAGGGGCAGGGGGTTGGACTAGAAGACCTCTACGATCCCTTCCAACTCTGTTATTCTGTTGTTTTCTGTTGTCATTCTGCGATTCTGTTGTTGTTCTGTTGTATTCTGTTATTTGGGCTAGTTGTCTCTTGAAAAGCACCTTTGGAACAACCATGACCTGGATGACTAAGAATCGCCACAGACACTCCATCCATGTGGAGGCAAGCAATGGCATGTCTTTTGTGGTGCAAACTCTGTCCTTCTGTGCAACACAGAATTTGTGTCACCCTACTGCAGCACACATTTCATTGCTTTGGCATCCTTGGGGGTTAGGAATGAACTATATTTGATCCCCATTTCTCATCTCAGACTTTTAGCACCTAGGAACTAGTGATCTGCCTTAGAACAAAAAGGAAGGTAATCATTTCTTGTGTTTTCCACAAGTCTCTCCATCCATCCATCCATCCATCCATCCATCCATATCTGTCTGTCTATCATCATTTCTTTATCTACCTATCTGACCTCTCTCTCCCCCTCTCCCTCTCCCACCCTCTCTCATCTATCTATCTATCTATCTATCTATCTATCTATCTATCTATCTATCTATCTATCTATCTATCTATCTATCTATCTATCTATCTATCTATCTATCTATCTATCTATCTATTCTCTCTATCATCTATCTAATATTTATATCATCTATCTATACTATCTATCAATATTTATCATCTATCTCTCCATCATCTATCTATATTTCTCTCCTCTCTCTCTCTCTCTCTCTCATCTCTCATCTCTCATCTATCTAGTATCTATATTATCTATCCTATCTATCAATATTTATCATCTCTCTCTCTATCATCTCTCTCTCTCTATCCATCTACTTACTATCTTTCTCTCTCTCGTCTATCATGTATGTATGTATGTATGTATGTATGTATGTATGTATGTATGTATGTATCCTTCCTTCCTTCCTTCCTCCTTCCTTCCTTCCTTCCTTCCTTCCTTCCTTCCTTCCTTCCTTCCTTCCTTCCTTCCTTCCTTCCTTCCTTCCTTCCTTCCTTCCTTCCTTCCTATCAATATCATCTCTGTCTGTCTGTTTATCTATCTTCTATTCTAGATATATGTCATATCACTCTCTCATCTGTCTATTTATCTATTACCTATGTAACATTTATCTCTCTTTCTCTTTTACACACACACACACACACAAATTATTATTATTATTATTATTATTATTATTATTATTATTATTATTATTATTATTATTATTATTATTATTATTATTATTATTATTATTATTATTATTATTATTATTATTATTATTATTATTATAAATGTATCTTTCATGAAACTGCATATCAACATTAGTGCACAAATTAGCATCAGCCAGGGGTTTTAATAGTACCAAAATGGTGGGGTGGGACAAAGCAACCTGAGTCCATCCTTTTCATATGTGTGCAACATGGACGCCGCATGTTAAAAAGGGACACTTGATTGCCCTCCCCCCTCTGAAGGCTATTCACCCCCAGCCCCCACTGGACACCCCCTGTATCTGCACCCAGTTTCAGACAATATGGTTTCCTCTCAAAGCTGGCTTATCAGGAGGTGCCCAACAATATTTGTAAGGGTGGTTCATCTCAAGACACTTTTGAAGAAGCCATTTGGAAAGTCCCAGGAGCCGGAAAAAATGCATCACAACATTTAGAGGAGTGAAAAAACGGGAACCTTCTCTGCAATCTGATTTACGCCTCAGTTCAGCAGCTGCATTTTGGGTCAGTTTGCATCAAATCTGTTAAAGCAATAATAACGTGTGTGAAATAGAATGAATTCTCGGCCTGAAAGATGGAAAAGCCGGTGAGAAAAATGGAGCCGCAGGTTTTGAACCGAAATCGATTCCAACGGTTCTCTGTTTCCAGAAATGCTGCCCCAGAGTCCCCCAGAGATCACTTAGTCCTCAACTGATGAGGACAATAGAGCCCAGCGTTTCTGTTGCTAAACGAGACAGTTGTTAAGTGAATCAATGCAGGTGTTCATTTAGTAACATGGTTGTTAAATGAATCCGGCTTCCCCATTGACTTTGCTGGTCAGAAGGTCGCAAAAGGGGATCAAGTGACCTCAGGACGCTGCAACCGTCATAAATATGAGTCAGTTGCTAAGAATCCGAATTTTGTGTCAAGGCTTGCAAAGCCTTCTCCCCCCGTGGGGAGATTGCAATTAAGCAATTCAGAGGTGAATGGAACGTGCCTCCCCATGGCATGAAATAAAACCGATAAGATATAGTTCTAAGTAAATAGGTTTATTATAAAAATATAAAAATAAGTGATTACATCCTCACCAGTAGAAAATACGTCGGTCCAGACGAAATGAAAGTAAGCAAGGGAAGAACAAAAGAACAGAAACTACACATGCGCAGTAAATCAAGTCGCAAGACACTTAGAGATAAGAATTCTCAGGTTACAAATGCACACAGAATGGAAGCTCATCTGACGAACCAGAAAAATGTAGTAACATTTTGATCATGTGACTAAGAGGAGGCTGCAATGGTCATAAGTGTGAAAAACAGTCATAAGTCACTTTTTCAGTGCCGTTGTAACTTTGAGCAGTCACTAAAAGAACAGTTGTAAGTCATTGATCACAATCTGGAGTCTTGGCAACTGACTCACACTTATGACAGTTGCAATGTCCCGGGGTCATGTGATCCCTTTTGCGACCTTCGGACAAGCAAAGTCAACGCGAGAAGCCGGATTCACTCCACAACACGTGCGACCAACTTAACCACGGCAGTGATGATTCATTTAACAACGGCGGCAAGCAAGGTCGTAAAACGGGACAAAGCTCACTTAACAACCGTCTCACTTAGCAAAAGGAATTGCGGGCTCAATTGTGCTCGTAGGGAGAGACGTACCTGTATTCCATACTAATTTTTTTCCTTTTACTTGCTAATGTTGCATTCTAGGACATGTGAAAAATGATTCTGCGTTAGGAAAAAAAATACCCACAATAAGCTGGTTGCAAGTTAACCTTTGCCAGAAATGCGACCATCTCCCCCCCCCCATTTTTATTTATGTTTTATTATATAAAATACAAAGAAGAAAAGAAAATAGGAAATTAAGGGAGGGAAAGAGAACGGGGGAAAGGGGGTGTGAGATACAAGGGGGGGGGGAAGAGAAAAAAAGAAAAAGAAAAGGGGGCATGGACTCCCAACACTTCCCTCCCCCCAAAATAAATCCTTCTCCAAAAATAAACCCTCCCCTGAAAATACCATTTCCTCTGGTTAAGGTTAGGGAGACAGAGCTGGAAATCAGGTAAGATGGCAAGAGGAGCCCCATCTTGCTCCACGCGCCCCAAAATAACAAGACCTCCCCAAAAACAAGGCCAAGCACTTATTTCGGGGTTCAAAAAATATAAGACAGGGTCTTATTTTGGGGGAAACACGGTAGCACAGTACAAGATAAACACGCTCCAAACTCCACTTTTTGCTTTTACACATTAACATATAACTAGCCATTTCTATAACACCAAATCTTTCTAATCAACAAAACCAAGTTCAAAGTTTTATTTATTTTTTTCTTCACAAGCACAAATCCCCGAAGTGATATCCAAACGAGAACATATTTTCCTCTTTAAATAAAGTAATCAAGTTAACCATTCCTGCTTTATCTTCCTCGCTATGGAAATCATGTGTATTTCTATTTGCACCTAGTAATAATCTTTGTGAGCTGTCACCATTTTTATTGACAAAATGTATTGTATTCTTTCAAATTCTTTGGCCTTACTGAAGAAAAAAAGAGGGGAAAAAAAACCCTTTCTTTTCTTTTTCACCCTCCTCTTTCCTTCAAAGTACTAAACTTTTTAATTATTTTTTTAAAAAAACGTGGCCATCTTTATTTGGGGTTCTACAAATTTCCGCGGTTTGCGGGCTGTCGCCGTCTTCTCTTACCACTTCAAATATCCCCTGGGGTGATTACAATAACACCTTTTTCCTTTTTCCTTTTTTTAAACGCTTCCCAATCAGAACTTCCTACAGCAGGAGGAATGACGTGTGAAATGAAATAACCTTTTTCCTTCATTTGTCAAAATACCCCAAGCTCAGTGGTGGGTTCCTACCGGTGCGGTCCACTCTATAGCACCAGTAGCGGCCCGCTGGTAACGTCACAGTACCGGTGCGGTCGCATTTGACACTTTTCCTTCGCTTTTGCCTAAAGCTTCCCAAAGTGGGCGTTTTCCAAAAGCTTAACCTTTTATACTGTTAATTTTATACAGTTTTATACTGTTATTCTTTAGACGAAAACATTGAGGACTGTTAAAAGATACTGTTCTTTTAACAGTCCTCAATATTTTCATCTAAGGAATCCATGACTGAAACCAAAAATGCTGTATGAGACTTGCTTGTCTTTTAACTATAGCATTTTCTGCATATAAAGGTTGCTGTATTGCCATGGTGTAACACACACTTTGTATGCAAAGCTTTTCATGTAAGCTATAAAATAGCAAAAACAGTAGTAACATCTCTCTGAAATAACTAATATATGACCGGCAAGCCACACCCACCCGGTCACATGGCTGGCAAGCCATACCCACAAAATAAGCCACGCCCACAGAGTGGTAGTAAAAAAATTAGGAACCCGCCCCTGCCCAAGCTCCCAATTTCGAGAGCCATTAAAAAAAATCAAAATCAAAATGGAGGTATAGAAAGTTAGCACCCACCCCACTTAGAAGAATGAAATATTTTAGGAAATATTAAAAAGGCAGAATATTATATTTTCCGTAAAGGAGAAACATGTTTCTAAAGACAGAAACCAGCTCCCTGCCACCAGCAGATATTTGATGCCCATTGAGAAGAACTGGGCCAGCCTATCTACAAAACAAAAGACCTTCAGCTCCAGGGTGATGGGTTCAAGACATGACCCTCCAGGACATAATAGGATTATCTAGCAGCAGGGCTCACTGCGTTACAAAATCTCCTAAGGACATTGCATCAGAGTACAAACTTCAACCAAACGTATCTCAGACAAACATGACCCCACATGGCCCCATGGGAGTCTGACTACAGCCAACAGAATACACGCCTTTGCCACAGGAACAGGAAGCTCAAGGGCAAGGCTCAAGAGAGGGTATAAATAACCCTCACTCTCAACTCCATGTGGTCATCTGCCCAGGACCTCAAACCCAGGTGGTCCTGTCCATCAATAAACCATCTTTCCAATCAGCCTCCATGTTTCCAGTGTCTTTCTTCCCGCTTGGAACATGGACATTTCTTCCAACAGAGGAAAAAGCGATTCCGTGCGGGATCGGGAACTTTTTAAACAAACAGAGAGGTTTGAAAGGGGAGCCGACGTGCTCCAAAACTCGACCGCCTCCCTTCCCTGAACCTGTGGATCATCGGGCAAGCGATGTTCACTGGAGGAACCGATCGGATAATTCCATCCAATGAACGTCGAAATGCATGGGAATAGGATGTTTATGCGTCTCCTGCTTTCTGTTTCCCTGTAATTGAATGTTGTGGTTTGTTAAAAGTGGCGGGTGTGTCGCTAATGCCACGCTGTAGCCAAGTGAATCTGGTTTAATTACATGCGATGCATCAGATGCAACATTTACGCCATGTGCGGTTAAGTTGCACCTGTAATCCCTTGGCGACTGCACCATTAACCTCTGAAATGTAGTCGGCGGTTGCAAAACGCAGGTGAACCAAGCACCATCCTTCTCTCTGGCAATACCAAGCAGTGATGGAACGTCTGGGTGGAAAGCCAAGGGTGCTGGACCTCGCCGTTAATGTGACTGTGACCAATTAGATTAGATTAATGGAGTCGGAAGGGATCTTGTAGGTCATCTAGTCCAACCCCCCGCCCAAGCAGGAGACCCTACCTACACCATTTCCGACAAATGGCAGTCTAGTCTCTTCTTGAAAGCCTCCAGTGATGAAGGTCCCACAACTTCTAAAGGCAACTTCTGTTCCATGGGTGGATTGTTCTCACTGTCAGAAAATTTCTCCTTATTTCTAAGTTGAATCTCTCCTTCCCATCAATTATTCCTTGTCTGGCCTTGGAAAATAGCTTGACCCCCTCTTCTCTGTAGCAGCCCCTCAAGTATTGGAAGACTCCTATCATGTCTCCCCTGATCCTTCTCTTCACTAGACTAGCCATGCACAGTTCCTGCAACTGTTCTTCGTATGTTTTAGTCTCCAGTCCCCTAATCATCCTGGTTGCTCTTCTCTGCATTTTTTCTAGAGTCTCAACATCTACTGATGGCTTTCTACAATAGGAAATGGGTTGCTTTCTTGGCCCTTGGAAGAGCAATGGCCCTTCAAGCAGAGCAATGATTCTTAAGATGCCTCTAAGCATTTCCGTAAGATGCTGGAGGAGAAAACCACGCGGGGAAATGTCCACAGGCAGCCGAATTTCCTCCCTGACCAGGCTGTTGGTTTCAATCACAACCGTTCTAAACTTAAGTATGGGTTGTGGGAACCCAACGGACTAATATCTGAGTTGGCTTGCAGATTGCAGCCGAAGGAGAAGGGAAGTGGCAGATGGTTGAGTTCCAAAGAAAGCTGATTTCCTGGTGTGAGAAGGAGGTAGAAGCGCTTATGATGTGACTTGATTGGCTAGTGAAACGTCTGCAAGGAAACAACCAAGCTCAGAGAGCACCAAGGACCCAACAATCTTCGTTCCTTCTCCTTCTCCTCCTCCTCCTCTCTGCAACACTCTCCCTTCTAACACTGACAATGCTACCTAGTTGGGTCATGAAACATCTGCAAGAAAACAACCAAGTTTACAGAACATCAAAGACTCCACAGTCCTCCTCCTCCTCCTCCTTAAACTAGACATACCCAATTCCTGTGTGGGAAGCCACTTCCCCTCCTAGAAGAGTGAAATATTTTGGGGAATATTAAAAAAGGCAGGATAAAATATTTCCCCTAAAAGAGAAATAAAAAAAATCTTAAGGAAGACAGAAACTCAGAGCCCCAGCTCCCTGCCCCCAAGCAGATACTGAGCTGGGGCAGCTTTTAGAAATGCAGTTTTGGTAACCCATTCAAGACAGGATATTTTGAAACTCCCTGCAGAGAAGTCTGAACAAAGGCAGATTAGCCCTCACTCAAGAGCCAAAACAGGACAAAAGCCATTTAGCCACAATAGGAATTACCCAACAAGCCTGCATCATAAAAACCCAGCTGCTGTGGCCTAGAGGTAGAGCTCTTGCCTCATAATCAGGAGGTTGTGAGTTCGATCCTAGGTAGTGGCAGATGTAAGGGTCTCCTGCTTGGGCAGGGGGTTGGACTAGATGACCTGCAAGGTCCCTTCCGACTCTGTTAATCTGTTATCTGTTATTGCATCACCCTTAGAAACGTCAACCAAACTTAGCTCAGACAAACACCTAGGATTTGCACTTTGCCTATAGAGCCAGCTATGACCCCTACATAACCCCTACGTGGCCCCATGGGAGTCTGACAACAGCCAATAGAATACATGTTCTTGCACAGGAACAGGAAGTTCAAGTTCAAAGCCCAGGAGAAGGTATAAAAGCCACCCACTCTCAACTCCATGTGGCCAGCTACCCAGAATCACACGTGCTTGGTGGTTCTGCTTCGTCATTAAACCATCTTTCCAATCAGCCTCTGTCAGAATATTCATGAACTGGAATAGGGCAGAGTAACAAGATCAGCCAATGAATAGGCATGGCAGCAGATCAGCCAATGGGGACTGTTTGGAAACTGAAAAAAGTTTGGAGGCTGGGCGTGGCTCAGCTCTGAGTCTGTGCAGAAGCTAAACTAGTCTGCTGGCCGAAATTGAAACTGTTCTCTCCTTTGCCTGTGTTTTGCCTGTAACTACTACCCCATTGGAAGAATCTGCTTTTGGTATTGTATATGTGGCGAGGTGGCGCAGCGGTTAGAGGCAGGTACTGCAGGCCACTTTAGCTGACACTGATCCGCAGGTCAGCAGTTCAAATCTCACCGGCTCAAGGTTGACTCAGCCTTCCATCCTTCCGAGGTAGGTAAAATGAGGACCCAGATTGTTGGGGGCAATATAAATATACATTGCTTACTGGTGTAAACCGCTTAGAGAGTGCTTGCACTGTGAGGCGGTATATAAATCTCACAAAATAAATAAATAAATAAATAAATAAATAAATAAATAAATAAATAAATAAATAAATAAATAAATAAATAAACAAACAAACAAACAAACAAACAAACAAACAAACAAACAAACAAACAAACAAACAAATAAATAAATGTTATTATGTATATAAAGAGAAGTTAATGAATCCTGCTGCATCAGTTACCTGTGTGTGCTTTCTGGATTTGATTTCTGCAACAAACTCTGACAGCCTCCATATTTCCAGTGTCTTTCTCCCGGCTTGGCTGTTTCTTTCCACGCCTGCAACTGTTCTCCATAGTTTTAACCTCCCACCACTTAATAATCCTTGTTTCTCTTATCTTCAGTCTTTCCATAATCTCAACATCGGTGGTGACCCAAGCTGGATGCAGTGTGGCCTCACCAATGCAGTATAGCGCGATATTATCATTCATTGGTTATCTATAATATTGGCTCTGCGAGGGAGATGAGTAGTTTCTAAAATGCGATCCATAAAATAAAATAAATAAAATAACGAATTGAACTTCCAAGGAAGCAGCTTTTGAAATCCGTTAGAATTTGTTCAGCTAACAATTGGAGGAACGGCACACACAAACCAGCATGCATTCATACGGTGTGGCCTCTGTTTAGAACAGCTTCCCCTGGGACAAATTTATTTTGTGTATTAATTTTGTTCCCAGAGAATGATTGATTTTTGCAAACGCTGGTTCTCTTCTGAATTAAGTACTAATGGTTTGGAAACTAACAGGAGGACAATGGGAATGATATTGCTATACTTTTATGATTACACACACACAAAAAACAACACTACAAATTTAGAAGGACACATTCTCTGTCATCCTTCTGCATTCAAATAAGGTTTTTACCATTGGGAATCCTGATTAGAAATGCAGCTTTATAGTTTATAGTTTCCCATTGTTTCCTATTGTTCAGCAAACTAAATGTTAATAATTTAATTCTATGAGAAGACCTGAATAAATATGTCAGACTTTTGTTGACTATAAGAGAGATGCATGTTTTGTGAATTCATCATTTTCTCTCCTACTTTTTCCAAGTCCTACGAATGTTTTTGTGATCTTCCAATGGAGATTAAGCTGTGAGGTACTTGTCACGATGTGAAATATTGCCAGTTGTGCATCTCTATGTTTTTCTGTTTCTTGTATCTATGGTCAAGCAGACGTATGATATATACTATTACGCATGTCTGCATTCCAGAGGTCTACTCCTTCCCTTTCTCATCGCCATCTCTACCGGAGGTAGAAGTGATTTATTTCCTTAGCTGATAAAATGTAGTCCTAATAAGAATTCTTTTTATTACTTTTCTACTGAAATAAACATTTTGTTAATTAGATTTGAATCTCGGGTTTTATTTTCTAAGTCAGAATGTTTTCAAAAGGGAAGCGATGATCCATCGGCCTCCGGAGGATTTATTTCTCCGCCAACAGTACTTGAGGCTCTCTGAGCTGTTTTTTGTGTGGATGTTTCATTACCCAACTAGGTAACATCATCAGTGCTAGAAGGGAATGGGGTTTGCTCTCATTTTATATACCAGTGGCTTGCTTGCCCTGCCAGTGTTGGAGAGAGTGTTGGTCTTGGTAGTTCATTGAATAGGCTGGCAGAGCACATCCACGAACACTATCAGAAGACATGATAAACATTCCTTAATTTCACAACACAAGCACAGACTTAACCATAGTTTCATCTGGGAAACTGTGAGCATCCTAGACCAAGCCAAGTCCAAAAATGCTAGAGAATACCGGGAAGTCTGGCATTTAGACAAATCAGCCATCAACAGATACATAGAGATAAACAACATCTATACGTGTTAGAAGTTCTGTCTATACAGAGCACCACAGAGCCAACAAAGAGAACAGTCACCATGTGTTTTACTGCTCAACTGCTGTAACTGTAACAGGAAACAGAGAAACTCTACTTAGAACAAAACCATCATTGGCAACCTTCAGTCTCGAAAGACTATGGTATCGTGCTCTGGAAAGAGTTCCTAAAACAGCATCTAGTGTGGCTAAGAATCTGAGACTGGCAATCCCTTCTACACTGAGGGCAGATCCATTCTGTCCCCTGCCCGGCCCCCGGATTTCACTGATTCAGGGACTGCCTCTTTGCCTCAGCCTGTCGAACGAGTGTCTCCTCAAAACGGAGAAGGCCATGCTGCGTCTTTAGCCTGCAAGCTGAAAGATCAGAGGTCAAGGTTTCCCAGCTGTTAATGTCCATTCCCAAGGTCTTTAAATCCCTTTTACAGATATCCTTATATCGCAGCTGTGGTCTCCCTTTGGGGTGCTTTACCTCGCAGTCCTGAGCTGCATAAATAAAGGGATACAATCAAGGACCAGAGAGGTACTAGTACCACTCTATAAAGCCTTGGTCAGACCACACCTAGGATGATAAAGGGTCTGGAAAATAAAACATACAAAGAGCGGTTGCAGGAACTGAGCTTGGCCAGTCTAGCGAAGAGAAGGACCAGGGATGACATGATAGCAGTGTTCCAATACTTGAGGGGCTGCCACAGAGAGGAGGGGGTCAGGCTGTTCTCTATGGCACCAGAAAGCCAAACAAGGAATAACGGATGGAAGCTGACCAAGGAGAGATTCAACCTGGAAGTGAGGAGAAACTTTCTGACGGTGAGAGCGATCAACCAGTGGAACAGCTTGCCAGCGGAGGTTGTGAGAGCCCCAACACTTGCAACCTTCAAGGAGAGACTGGACTGCCATCTGTCTCAAATGGTGTAGGAACTCCTGCTTGAGCAGGGGGTTGGACTAGATGACCTACAAGGTCCCTTCCAAGTCTAATAATAAATCTAAATCTAAACCTGCACTAATTCTCCATACAGGAGATCTTTTGGAATCCGACCATCATCCATTCTCACGACATGCCCAAGCCAGTGTAGACATCGCTGTTTCAATAGTGTATACATGCTAGAAATTCCAGCACGTTCCAAGACTGCGCTATTTGGAACTTTGTCATGCCAGGTGATGCCAAGGATACTTCGGAGACAGCGCATATGGAAGGTATTCAACTTTCTCTCCTGCCGTGCGTAAAGGGTCCAAGACTCGCTGCAATACAAGAGTGTCCTCAGGACACAGGCTCTATAAACCTGGATCTTTGTATGTTCTGTCAGCTTCTTATTAAGCCATACTCTCTTTGTGAGTCTAGAGAATGTGGTGGCCGCTTTACCAATGCATTTATTCAGCTCAGTATCTAGAGACAGAATGTCGGCGATGGTTGAGCCGAGATGCACAAAGTCATGGACGGCCTCCAATTCTTGTCCAAAGATTGTAATATGGGGAGGTGAATCCACATCCTGACTCATGACTTGCCTTTTTTTCAGGCTGATTGTTAATCCAAAATCTTGGCAGGCCTTGCTAAAACAGTCCATGAGTCGTTGAAGGTCTTCGGCAGAGTGAGCAGTAACGGCAGCATCGTCAGTGAAGAGGAAATCCCGTAAGCATTTCAGCTGGACTTTAGACTTTGCTCTCAATCTAGAGAGGCTAAAAAGTTTTCCATCTGATCTGGTCCAGAGATAGACTCCCTCTGTTACAGTTCCAAAAGCGTGTTTCAGCATGACAGCAAAAAAGATCCCGAATAGAGTTGGCGCAAGGATGCAGCCCCGTTTCACTCCACTTTGAATGTCAAAGGAATCTGATGTCAAGCCATCAAAAACTACCCTGCCCTTCATTTCCTCATGAAAGGACCTGATGATGTTGAGGAGCTGGGGTGGCTATCTGATCTTGGGGAGGATTTTATAAAGGCCATCCCTACTAACCAAGTCAAAAGCCTTCGTAAGATCTATGAACGCTACGGAAAATGGCTGTCTTTGTTCCCTGCATTTCTCCTGCAGCTGTCTAAGAGAAAATACCATGTCGGTAATGGACCTGTTGGCTCGGAATCCACACTGTGATTCTGGATAGACTCTCTCTGCAAGCACCTGGAGCCTCTTCAATACGACACGGGCAAGCAGCTTCCCTACCACACTAAGAAGTTGTTACACGCGGTAGTTGTTACAGTCGCCCCTGCCGCCTTTGTTCTTATATAGTGTGATGATATTTGCATCCTTCATGTCCTGCAGTACTCCACCTTCCCTACAACAAAGACAGAAGATTTCATGCAGTTCCGTGGGGATGATCTCTTTGCAGCACTTCAAAACTTCGGCAGGGATGTTATCTTTCCCGGGTGCCTTGCCGGAGACGAGGGAGTCCAGAGCCGCGTTGAGCTCTTCTAAGGTTGGCTCACTGTCAAGCTCCTCCAAGACAGGCAGGCACTCAATGCCATTCAAAGCCTCGTCGGTTATCACATTTTCTCTGGAATATAGCTCAGAGTAGTGCTGCACCTAGCGTGGCATCTGCTGTGTTCGGTCCTGGATAACCTCACCTGTAGCAGACTTCAAAGGGGCAGATTTCTTCTGTGTTGGTCCTAAGGCCTACTTGATGCCATCATACATCCCCTTGATGTTACCTGTGTCAGCTGCTATGTTAGGATGAGAATAAAATCTCATAGAGGCGACGTTTTGATCTTTACTGGGAATTCAGACATTTAGAAATAAAACCGAGATTAAAGTCTAATAGAAAATATTTATTTCAGTACAAAAACAATAAATCCTGAATAATTACATCTTTGCTAAAAAAAAGCACGACTGTTCAGGTCAAGAGCTAAGGCAAAAGAGAAAATAATGGTGGATTAGGAATGTAGACATGCGTACACTTCATATCACATGTCCTGCTTGTATTGGAAAATACCATAATATTAGATAGGGGTGCATCACCCTGCATAGACATACAACTGACAATATTCACTACGTGACATGCTATTTGGATCCGAGAGCAAAGCTGCAACCAATAGTCATTTGCACATCTCCTGGCGGCCTGTTGGTCTTTGCTACGAGCAGCTCGCAGAACCTGTAGATTGTGCGCACTGGAGCAAGCTTTATATGCAATTAGCGCTCTCCTTTTTTCCTCAATGGCTGGCGTCAGCTCCTCCGAATGGGCTTCAAACCAATCTGCTGACTTTCTGATCTCCTTACCAAATACTAACAAGGCGGTGTTATAGACAGCATTCTTGAAATATTCCCATCTTTCGGATATGTTTGCTTCAGCCGGGCCTAGGAGCGTTTCCTCTAGTGCATGTGCAAATTCCTCCACTTTGCCCTGGTTGCGGGTCTTGCTGATGTCGATTTGTGGTCTTCTTTCCTTCTTCGAGTGATGCACTCTCTTTGTCTGCAGTTTTATTCTGCTGCACACCAAGGAGTGGTCTGTATCGCAGTCAGTACCCTGATAGCTACGTGTGATTGTAATACTGGGAAGATCAGAACGCCTGGTCAGAATCAAGTCGAGCTGGTGCCATGTGCTTTACTGCTCAACTGCTGTAGCTGTAACAGGAAACAGGGAAACTCTACTTAGAACAAAAGAGCATAGAGCAGTGATGGCGAACCTATGGCACGAGTGCCAAAGGTGGCAAGCGGAGCCATATCTGAGGGCACGCGAGGCTTTGCCCTATGTCAAATCCAGCGGATTTTCGGCCTTCTGGAGGGCAGGGGGGAGGCCGTTTTCACCCGTTGGGCTGTTTTTCGCCCTCCCCAGGCTTCAGGAAAGCCTCCGGAGCCTGTGGATGGCATAAAACAGCCCAACAGGCCAACTGGAAGTTCTGAAACATGGGGGCAGTACGGAGGGTTGTGTGTGCATGCATAAGGGGAGGCCATTGCATTATGGGTGTGGGCATGTGCCATCGCGCCATCGCAAGTGTGCACGCCCTTTTGGCACCCAAGCAAAAAAAGGTTCGCCATCAGTGGCATAGAGTATACACCATAGATCAGGGGTGGCCAAACTATGGTTCTTTGAGGACCTGTGGACTTCAACTCCCAGAATTCCTGAGCCAGCCATGCATGCACGGCTAGGTCAGGAATTCTGGGAATTGAAGTCCACAGGTCCTCAAAGAACCATAGTTTGGCCACCCCTGCCATAGATCCATACTTGTAAACGCTGCCATCTACTGGCTGAATACTATTATAGTTGTTGCATAAACATACTGTACATTCCAAAAATGAATTCCAACAATAAGCCATTCAAAAGAAAGAATAAAAAACAACAAAAAAGAAGCAAAAAGTCCAAAGCACCTCCTTGCCAGCAAACAACGTCCAAATGAGCAAAAATTAACACTAGGGACAGTAGTGGGTTCTAAAACCCGTTGCTACCAGTTCACGCATGTAATTGCTCGTTCGCACATGCAACACTTCTGCGCATGTAGAACCCTCCTGCCACCGGCACTACTGGTTTGCAGAACCAGGCTGAACTGGGAGCAACCCACCGCTGACTAGGGGATAATACTAGACCAACAATCAAAAAAGTACACAATATCAATACTCTACTCGCTTCTAGCACTGATGTTACTCAGTTTTGGGTAATGTAACATTGGCACGAAAACATCCAAGCTCTACTTTCAAGATCCACTTTAAGTACTGTCAAAGCTTCCACAACCTCCTCTACACAACTCAAGGAGTCGGATGCCGTTAGAAACTCGTAGACGGGCGAAATGTTTTTCCAAACTTTACCGAAGGAAGCCAAAGGGGAATGTAGAGCTTTTCCATCCAAGTGTTTGGGGAACAAAAGCCCCGGCGATGTGACGGCTGTGAAGGGCATGCTTCTCCTTGCTGCGAAGGAGTTGCCGCAGAAAAGAAATTGGGACACTTTTAACCCCTGTCAATCACCTGTCTGACTCCCCAACTACAATATGGCTTCTAGCAACTGACAGCTTTTCATTGTGCAAGAACATTTTTTTTTAAAAAAAGTCTTTTCTTTTCCCCTGTCTGGTGTTTTTTTTTTAACCACGTTTATCCGTAAAGAAAACTTGCTTTTTATGTCTGTGTCGGTCCAGGATGTGTATGCGCTCGGGATTAATCGGGGCCATTTTGTTTGTACGTTTGGGGACAAGGTTTCAGCCTGCAAATTTGAGTTGTGTTTTTTAAAGGCCTGATGCTTTGTTCTGTTTAAAATGATTTCCCAAGGAAATCTTCTCTTTAAAGTACAAGTTTCCGATCCAGGTTTTAACATCTAACTTTTCCCTTGGAAGGAAGAAGAGGAGGAGGAGGAGGAGGAAGAGGAAATGAAAGCATAATCATAACTTCTTCTTTTTTAATTACATTCTGTTTCAGATGTTTCCCTTCTTTCTTTCTTCCCTCCCTTCCTCCTCCTCTCCTCCCTTCCTCCCCTCTTCCTCCCTCCCTCCCTCCCTCCCTCTATCTTTCTTTTCTTGTTCCCTTCTTCCTCTTTTTCTCCTTCTCTCCTTCCTTCCCACTCTTCCCTCCTTCTTCCTTTCTTCCTCCCCCCCATTCCTTCCTTCCCTCTCTCCCTCCATCCCTCTCTCTCTGATGACCTTGAGGACTACAAATAAACCTCCAAGTGGCCTCAATGACTCTCTAAAAGTATGCAAATGACCAACTGTCTGCAAGGAGTATAAATCCTTCCATTTCCCCACCATCCAGTCAGAGCTGAAGAAACTTCTTGGATGAGAAGCGAAATTGTCTTCAAAGAAAAACCAGAAAGTCCAGTTGCCTCTTGAAAAAAAAAAGCACCTTTGGGACAACCACGACCTCGAGGACTTGAGAATCTCCATAGACATTTGGGCCCAATTGTGGTAGTAAGTCAAGGACTACCTATAGTCAAGACCTCATGACACAATGTCATTGGAGAGCCCCCCCCCATGATCCCTTGACATGATCCTTGCTGATAACGGTCCCAATGGATCATGAAGTGTCTCCTGACAAGACAGGTGAACTCTGGTGTGTGTTGCAAGTTTATGAAGCTAAGCGAGTCAAAGGGAGTCATTGTGATATGTTGTAATACAGTATAGTGTTGAGACCCAGCACGGGAACCCTCAGAACACACAACTGTTTGCTAAATCATAAGGGGTCTTTACTAATAAATACGCTTAGTAAAATTCAGGTTTAAAGTCCAGGGAAAAACAGAGAGAGATTTCTTGGTGCATAAAGTTCAATATTCTCTTCGTGAGCTTTTGGCCAGAGTTCAAAGTCCCAAACAAACAGGCAATTAATCCATCCTTATCTCTTACTCACTAAAGTTGGCTGGAATCCTGGAACCAAATATCAAAGGAGCCGATAATCCAAAATATAAGACTCAGAGTGGGAACACAAATGCAGAGAACTCTTGAGTGCAATAAATCACCGTAGTTGCTTCCAGCAACTACTACTGCATGCTCCAAGCCTTAAATAGCCTGAGGGTGTGGCCAATTAGCCCTCAGCTCTATATGCGAGGAGACCTCCGTCTGTAGAGCCATTCCTGCCTGCTAGCTGCCCTGCGAGCCCTAGCATCCAGCAGAGGCTCCTCCTCTCTGATGACTCACTCAGCACCAGCTGAGAAGGTGCAGAAGGCCCTGGCTGGTTTTCCTCCTCTGGCACTGAGTCCTCCTCGCTATCAGACTCAGGTGCCAGGTGCACGGGATGATAGTGCTGTGCCAGAGTCGGCTCTTGGTCCTCCGGATCCATGGCCAGCTGCGCGGGACGCGAGCAAGCCACAACACATAGAGTGTGTTAAAACAACAAGGACAATAAGCCAACATAGCTTCATAATCAGGGTTAGATGACACAGATGGAGTTTTTCAAAGCAGGAAAGGCAGCGGTTCTCACAAGGGCCTGGAGTTACTACTAATAAAAAAAATCTGTCCTAGGCATTACTGTACAATTCCTTTGCACCCCTCGTGAGTTGAACGTCTGCAATAGTAAGAATAGGAATAGTTTTCCACTGTTGGGAGTAGATTAGGTGCCCCATCCTATAATTGCACACACATACATTAACCCACTCCTTCGGTGTCTAAAAATTGGGGGGGGGGGGGGGAGAAAGAGAGAGAAGAGAGAGAGAGAGAATGAATGAGAAGGAAAGAAAAAGAAAAAAGGAAAGAAAGAAAGGAAGAAAGAAAGAAAGAAAGAAAGAAAGAAAGAAAGAAAGAAAGAAAGAAAGAAAGAAAGAAAGAAAGAAAGAAAGAAAGGCAGGCAGGCAGGCAGGCAGGCAGGCAGGCAGGCAGGCAGGCAGGCAGGCAGGCAGGCAGGCAGGCAGGAGACAGGGGAGAAACAGAAAGTCAGAGAAAGAGACAGGGAAAAAGAGAGAGAGGTGAGAGAAACAGACAGGAGAGAAACAGAAAGAGGAGGAAAAGAAAGAAAGGAAAAGAAAAGATAGAAAGAAAGAAAGAAAAAGAAAAAGAAAAAGAAAAAGAAAAAGAAAAAGAAAAAGAAAAAGAAAAAGGAAGGAAGAAGACGACGGGAGAAATATAGAGAAAGAAAGAAAATCAGAGAAAAAGAAAGAAAGAGAGAGAGGGAGAGAGAGAAAGAGGAAGAGAAAGAATGAATGAGAAGGAAAGAAAAAGACAGAAAGAAAGAAAGACAGAAAGAAACAAAGACAGACAGGAAGGAAGGAAGGAAGGAAGGAAGGAAGGAAGGAAGGAAGGAAGGAAGGAAGGAAGGAAGGAAGGAAGGAAGGAAGGAGACGGGAGAAACAGAAAGTCAGAGAAAAAGACAGAGGGAAGAAGAGAGAGAGGTGAGAGAAACAGACAGGAGAGAAACAGAAAGAGAAGAGAAAGAAAGAAAGGAAAAGAAAAGATAGATAGAAAGAAAGAAAGAAAGAAAGAAAAAGAAAGAAAAAGGAAGGAAGGAAAGAAAGAAAGAAAGAAAGAAGAAGACAGGGGAGAAAGATAGAGAAAGAAAATCAGAGAAAAAGAAAGAGAGGGTGGGGGTGGTTGGGGGAGAGAGAAAAGATGGGGAGGGGAAATGGTGAGCACTAAAGTTTCATTGGGGAGCTGCCTAACCAAGACTTATTTCCGAAGCTGCTATCCAGGAGCAGCTTAAGTGGGGAGACAATTACAGAGATAAGATGCCGTTTTACCAATTGAACATCTGTATGTCAAGCTGGCTAAATGAAATCCATGCCGGCCTCTTAAGCGAAGACCAATCCAATTGGAAGCGTGTGGCAGAAGATGGGCGATGAGATAAGCCCAGCCACTCTGGGATGGATTCACCTGGCTAATTTCTTCCATCTTTTAAACACCAGCTTTACCTTCGGCCAACGAAAATCCACCCAAGAGAATGTCCTTCTCAGAGGCCAGAATCTATGTGCAGAATCTCTCTCTCTCTCTCTCTCTCCCTCCCTCCCTCCCTCCGTCCCTCCCCCCTCTCCCTTCTCTTCTCTCTCTCCCCTCTTCTCTCTCTCACCTCTCTTCTCTCTTCTCTCTTCTCTCTTCTCTCTCTCTCTCTCCCTCCCTCCCTCCCTCCCTCCCTCCCTCTCCCTTCTCCCCTCTCTCTCCCCTTTCTTCTCTCTCTCCTCTCTCCTCTCTCTTTTCTCTGACCAACACTATATAGCCAAAGAAATTTGCTTTACATGGCAACACTTCAAAGAAAAGTATAAAATATAAAATATTTTTATATATAGAATAGAATAGAATAGAATAGAATAGAATAGAATAGAATAGAATAGAATAGAATAGGAGTAGAGTAGAGTAGAGTAGAGTAGAATAGGGGAGGGGAGAGGAGAGGAGAGGAGAGGAGAGGAGAGGAGAGGAGAAGAGAAGAGAATAACAGACTTGGAAGGGACTTTGGAGGTCTTCTAGTCCAACCCCCTGATCAAGCAGGAAACCCTGTACCATTTCAGACAAATGGCTGTCCAATCTCTTCTTAAAAAGTCTCCAGTGTTGGAGCATTCACAACTTCTGGAGGCAAGTTGTTCCACCGAATAATAATAATAATAATAATAATAATAATAATAATAATAATAATAATAATAATAATAATAATAATAATAATAATAATAATAATAATAAATGGATAACATCAGACATGGAGAAGTGAAAACTATCATTAGAAGAGAGTACACCAACAGAGTTAGGAACATTTTGAAATCTAAATTAAATGGTGGAAACACCATCAAGGCCATGAATACCTGGGCAATACCAGTCATAAGATACACGGCTGGTATAATTAACTGGACACAAGCTGATTTGGACATTTTGGACCGAAACACCAGAAAACTAATGACAATGCACTACAGTTTACATCCACGTAGTGACACTGATAGACTTTACCTGCCCAGAAAATCAGGTGGCAGAGGACTACTACAAGTAAAGCAAACAGTTGAAGAAGAAAAGCATGCATTGGCGGATTATTTAAAAGAAAGTCAAGAACATCTATTAATTGAAGTAAAGTACAAAAATCTACTGAAGGTCCAACAGACGAAACAAGAATACAGAAAAAATGTGATAAAATCAAGAATGGAGAGTTGGCAAAATAAAGCATTACATGGCCAATTTCTGGAAAAAATAAAAGACAAAGTGGACAGTGAAAAAACTTGGTTATGGTTAACATCTAGTACTTTAAAGAAAGAAACAGAATCATTGATCCTGGCCGCACAAGAACAGGCAATTCGTACAAATGCCATAAAGGCCAAAATTGATAAATCTTCAAATGATGCTAAATGCAGATTATGCAAGGAAGCTGATGAAACTGTAGCCCATGTGCTCAGCTGCTGCAAGAAAATCGCGCAGACTGATTACAAATTACGACACAACTCTGTTGCACAAATGATCCACTGGAATTTATGCAAAAATTATAACATCCATACTGCTACAAACTGGTGGGAACACAAGCCTGAAAAAGTCACTGAAAATCAGATGGTCAAGATCTTGTGGGATTTTCGTATACAAACAGACAAGGTACTGGCGCATAATACACCAGACATCACGGTGGTCGAGAACAACAAGGTGACTATAATTGACATTGCAATACCAGGAATAGCAAGGTCGATGAAAAGGAACACGAAAAAATCGCAAAATACCAGGACTTAAAAATCGAAATCCAACAATTATGGCACAAACCAGCAGTGGTAATTCCAGTGGTGATTGGAACACGGGGTGCTATCCCAAAAGCACTGGAATTACATTTAAAACAGCTCAAAATTGACAAAATCACCATCAGTCAAATGCAGAAAGCCGCACTGCTCGGTTCTGCACATATACTTCGAAAATACATTACGACTTCCTAGGCCCCTGGGTGGGGCTCGACTAGTAATCAATGCCAAATCCGGCGAAACAACTGGCCGCTGTGATACAATTGTATAATAATAATAATAACAACAACAACAACAACAACAACAACAACAACAACAACAACAACAACAACAGAGTTGGAAGGGACCTTGGAGGTCTTCTAATCCAACCCCCTGCTTAGGCAGGAAACCCTGCACACTTCAGACAAATGGTTATCCAACATCTTCTTAAAAACTTCCAGTGTTGGAGCATTCACACCTTCTAGAGGCAAATTGTTCCACTGATTAATTGTTCTAACTGTCAGGAAATTTCTCCTTAGTTCTAAGTTGCTTCTCTCCTTGATTAGTTTCCACCCATTGCTTTTTGTCCTGCCCTCAGGTGCTTTGGAGAATAGCTTGACTCCCTCGTCTTTGTGGCAACCCCTAATTGTTCTCCCTGTCAGGAAATTTCTCCTTAGTTCTAGGTTGCTTCTCTCCTTGATTAGTTTCCACCCATATCACATTTATATAAGAGTATAAAGTAAAGAGTGAAGCCAACGGACACTGTCTTGACCTCTGCAGATCCCAAAAGGGAATGAACTTTGAACCTTGAAGATATCCCCCACCACCTCCCCCCCCCCCGGTCAAGATGCAAAGAAAAGAAACTTTTCAGTTAGTCCTTGACTTAAACCACCATTCCTTTAGTGACCATTCAAAGTTGAAAAAAGTGACAGTTTTTCACACATATGACCGCTGCAGCATCTCCATGGTCACGTGATCAAAGTCCAGATGCTTGGCAACTGTCATGTACTTATGACAGTTGCATTGTGACCCCCTTTTGTGACCAAAGTTAATGGGGAAGCCAGATTCATTGAACAAGTGTGTCACTAACTGAAACAGCTGCAGTGATTCACCTAACAACGGTGGCAAGAAAGATCATAAAATAGGGAAAAAAACTCATTTCACAACCATCCTGCTTAGCAACGGAAATTTTGGGCTCCAATGTGGCCGCAAGTCGAGGACCACCCATGTATCAGATCTCTCTCTCTTTCTCTCCAGCTACAACCTTATCAATCTCTCTGGGATCAAAGAGCTTCGAGCTTTCTGAACCACATTCTCCCACCCCGCACGTCAAACTCCTGAAGCCTCTCTTTCATCTTTCATTCCGCGTTTTAATTTTTAAAATTTGATTCGGTCATTACCATAAAACAGTGTTTCCCAACCTTGGCAACTTGAAGATGTCTGGACTTCAACTCCCAGAATTCCCCAGCCAGCATTCGCTGGCTGGGGAATTTTGGGAGCTGAAGTCCAGACATCTTCAAGTTGCCAAGGTTGGGAAACACTGCCATAAACATTAAACAATATTTCCTGTTTAAATATGAATGGGCGGCATTCTTTGATTGAAACGAGCGTTCAGATGGCTAATGCATTTTATTGCATCCGTTGATGTTTGACTATTATTTCCCATCCAGCTGTTGCTGTCTCCCAGGGACCGACAAGGAGGAAATTTCTCAAAGGACACAGCTGGGCAAGGATGAGAAGTGATCTTTCCACTTAGAGATACCCCAAATCACGTGAAGCATTGGTACCGTTTTATAAAACCTTAACATTGGAATAGCGCATCCAGTTCTGGTCACTACATCACAGAAAAGATGTTGAGACTTTGGAAGAAGTGCAAAGGAGAGCAACTAAGATGATGAAAGGCCTGGGGACTCAAACATATGAAGAACGGTTGCAGGATTTGGGTTTGGCCAGTCTAGAGAAAAGAAGGACTAGCGGAGACATGATAGTGGTATTCCAGTATTTGAGAGGCTGCCACAAAGAGGATGGGGTCAAATTATTCTCCAAAGCACCAAAAGGCAAGATAAGAAACAATGGATGGAAACTAATCAAGGAGATAAGCAACCTAGAACTTAAGGAGAAACTTCCTAACAATTAGGACAATTGGAATGAACTGTCTTCAGAAATTGTGGGCGCTCCATCACTGGAGGTTTTAAAGAAGAGATTGGACAGCCATTTGTCTGAAACGGTAGAGGGTCTCCTGCTTGAGCGGGGGGTTGGACTAGAAGACCTCCAAGGTCCCTTCCAGCTCTATTCTGATTGATTGATTTTGATTGCAATGTGAGCATTTGGGATGCTCAAACACAAACAGTAAAAAGTACAACGAAGAGCAACTAAGATGATTAAAGACCTGGAGACTAAATCATATGAAAAATGGTTGGAGGAACTGGGGTTTGACTATAGAAAAGAAGGACTAGGGGTGACATGATAGCAGTGTTCCAGTATTTGTGGGATTGCCACAAAGAAGAGGGGGTCAACCTATTTTCCAAAGCACCAGAAAGGAAAACAAGAAACAATTGGATGGAAACTAATCAAGGAGAGAAGCAACCTGGAATTAAGGAGAAACTTCCTAACAGTGAGGACAATTAACCAGTGGAACAGCTGGCCTTCAGAAATTGTGGGTGCTCCATCACTGGAGGTTTTTAAGATGACACTGGGCAGCCACTTGTCTCACATTGTATAGGGTCCCCTGCTTGAGCAGAGGGTTAGACTAGAAGACCTCCAAGGTGTCTTCTAGCTCTATTCTGATTGATTGATTGATTGATTGATTGATTGATTTCAGTCTCTCATCCAAATTCTAACCATATCTGCGCCTGCTTAGCTTCTGAATCAAGACAGGATTAGCTGAGTGCTGTGGAGATATATCCTGATTATAAATTCACATTTTAATTTACACCCTCCTGCAGCCAAAATTAAACCAATAAACTTCATTAACACACCACACACTATCTCTACGCTTGCAAAATCGCATTTGAATGGCCTGTTGTAGGGAAGGTGATGAAGTTTTCTTGGTTGGCATTTCCATGAACCTCATTTGCAGTAGGACATTCCATGGATTCTAAGTGCCTATTTATATCGATATAACATAGATAGATCATAGAGACTATATCAGAGGTGGGTTTCTACCGGTTCGGACCGGTTCTATAGAACTGTTAGTAACTTGGCGGCCTGGGTCGCTGGAACCGGCAGCGACCCAGGCCTGCCACGCCCCCAAGCTGGTTCTCTCAGCGCCATAGGCACCACCATCTTGTTTTTTGCTTTTGCCATGCATCCAGTTTTGGCCACCACATTAACGAAAAAGATGTTGAGACTTTGGAAAAAGTCTGCAGAGAAGAGCAACTAAGTTGATTAAAGGTCTGGAGACTAAAACATGTAAAGAATGGTTGCAGGATTTGGGTATGACTAGTCTACAGAAAGGAAAGACTGGTGGGGGGACATGAGAGGCTATATATTTATTTATTTTGTTATTCTTATATGCCGCCCAACTCCCGAAGGACTCAGGACTATTTGAGAGGCTGCCACAAAGAGGAGGGGTCAACTTATCTTCCAAACCACCAGAGGGCAGGACAAGAAACAATGGATGGAAACTAAACAAGGAGAGAAGCAACTTAGAACTAAGGAGAAATTTCCTGACAGTGAGAACAATTAATCAGTGGAAGAACTTGCCTCCAGAAGTTGTGAATGCTCCAACACTGGAAGTTTTTAAGAGATTTGACAGCCATTTGTCTGCTGTTGGAACTTGGTTGTTCTCTTGCAGACGTTTCTTTACCCAACATCAGCGCTAACAGGAACATCATCAGCGCTAAAAGGAAGTGGGGTTTGTGGAGTGGAGGAGGAGGAGAATTGTGGGATCCTTGGTACTCTCTGAACTTTGTTGTTTTCTTGCAGACGTTTCATTACCCAACCAGATAACATCATCAATGCTAGAAAGGAGTGAGGTTTGCTCTCTCTTTATATACAACTGACTTATCCTGTCAATGTTGGTCGGAATATTTTACTGGTTCCTTGATTAAGCTGTTGTTGGCTGTTTGATTTGTTTGTCTGAGTTGGTAGTTCCTTGATTGGGGTATTGTTTATTCTTTACTGTTAATTATTGCTGGTCTTTACTCAGACAAATTGGCCATCAACAGGCACATAGAATTAAACAATGTCTACACACCAGTAGTATGTTCTAAATCCTGTCGCTACCAGTTTGCACGCACGCTTGCGTGCGCAACACTTCTGTGCATGCGCAGAAGCATCCTGGGCAGGTGGGCGCAGCATCCTGGGCAGGTGGGCGCAGCCTCCTGCCGCCACTGCTACCGGTTCGCTGAACCGGGCCAAACCGGGAACAACCCACCGCTGCTATACACCATTCAAAAGAGACAGTTAAGAAGCTAAAAATGAAACCACAAGACCCAAATGCCTCCTCACCGGCCATCAATACCCAGATAAGCAGAGATTAACATCAAGATTAATATTAGACTGACAACCAAACAGTAAATAATCAATCAAGGACATTTCCAATCATTCCACTCATCGCATTCTACCTCTTTAGGGTCTAGACCGAAAAGAGTTAAGCTAAGAAACAAGAATCTGAAATCACTGATCTTGTGTGTTAGAAAGTAAATTTACAACACAAGGGCGCAACTTTCCAGTGAGTCATCTATATATAGTTTAAAGTGCACAACGTTGTCCATTCCCCGATGCAGAGTGGAGGCAGCCTGCCTCCTGTGTAAAGTTTGCTGCAATTTGAGGAACCACCAATCCTTTTGTAAGTCAATAATGACTTGATGGCAGCTAATCAATTCCTTTTATCAATCTAAGAAATAATTTGCTAAGAAGCAAAGACGGAAGAGCTTTAAAGTGACCATCAACCTCCGGCTAAGGAAAACTCATCCCTTCATGTCAAGATGGGCCTTTTTTCTTTGGCAATAAATATAACAAATCCCAGTAGCGCCATCGCAGGGCTTAGCTGGGGAGGGTCGCGTCAATGTATGAAACCCCTCCGAAGACAAATGTCGTTCACACCTGTCTTCCGTGGAGTTCACTGGGGTCATGTGAAGTATTAGCACCGCTTTACAAAGCCTTGGTTAGAGCACACTCTAATTTTGGTCACCACAATATAATATGTTGTGTATATTGGAAGTGGTAACCCTTTGAGAGCTGTATGCAACAAAATTTCGTATAGAATAGAATAGAATAGAATAGAATAGAATAGAATAGAATAGAATAGAATAGAATAGAATAGAATAGAATAGAAAAGAAAAAATGGAATGGAATAGAATAGAATAGAATGGAATAGAATAGAAAATATGGAATGGAATGGAATGGAATGGAATGGAATGGAATAGAATAGAATAGAATAGAATAGAATAGAATAGAATAGAATAGAATAGAATAGAATAGAATAGAATAGAAAAAATAGAATAGAATAGAATAGAATATTGGAATGAAGAAGAATAGAATAGAATAGAATAGAATAGAATAGAATAGAATAAAATAAAATAGAATAGAATAAAATAGAATAGAATAGGATAGAATAGGATAGAATAGGATAGAATAGAATAGAAGAATAGAATAGAATAGAATAGAATAGAATGGAATAGAATATTGGAATGTAGAATAGAATAGAATAGAATAGAATAGAATAGAATAGAATAGAATAGAATAGAATAGAATAGAATAGAATAGAATAGAATAGAATAGAACTTTATTGCCACTTTGAATGTAGACTAATCGGCATACATTAAAATGAAATTTCGTTGCATACAGCTCTCAGAGGGTCACCACCTCCAATATGCACTACAAGAACATGACAAAATAAATAAATACAAAATTATGCATATACCCACGGATATTCTATGACACAGAGAAATAACCCAGTCTACTTCGGTTGTATACATGTATTTGGCCAGAAAAAAGAATCATGTGAGATTCGTTTTTCTTCCTGCATTTCTCATTTTGGGCCACTTTGCTCCCAATTGCTATCAATTTAGCATCTTTCTGTCACTCACGGAGGGCGATCCGGGCCAAGGAGACATCCGAACGATTTCTGTGACATAAACAGAAACGGCGCATTTATGTTTCCGGATGGCGTTTGTTGTCCTCTCTCTCTGGCTTTTCCGTTCCCCGCCACATTCGCTGCCTTACAGTTAATGGAATTTATGAGAACGCCTTGCAATTCTCCAAAATTGCCTCGCGTGGTCATTTGAGCAGGCGCCCGTGAATTATGCAAGAGCCCATTGCTTTAATTAAAACAAATCGCATTTCCTGCATCAGCCAATTGCATAAATCACCCCCCAAGGTCCATTCATGAGGCTCCCGCATAGCCGGTTCATGAGGGATGTTGACAGCAGACTCCGGTTAAAGGATACATGCAAACACACACTGGGGCACGCCGAGACACACACTTGGGGTCTTTTGTGTGTTTTTAAACACCTCCCTAGGAGTCTAGTCTTAAAACGTGCCAACTTCCCCTTTGATACAGGTCGTTCTTGACTTATAAAAGTTCATTTAGCGTCCATGGTGCGCCAGTTACGCCCTTTCCTGGACCGACAATCCCTACCCACGGTCACTCATGCCCCAGTCATTTCCCGTCTTGACTACTGCAACATGCTCTACATTGGGCTGCCCTTGAAGAGCATCCGGAAGCTTCAGTTGGTGCAAAATGCAGCGGCCCGCATGGTTTTGTGCAGACCCCGGTGTGCACATGTATCACCTCTCCTGCGGGAGCTGCATTGGCTGCCGATTTGCTTCCGGGTGCAATTCAAGGTGGTGGCTGTCACCTTTAAAGCCCTCCATGGCTTGGGGCCAGGTTATCTGAGGGACCGTCTCTTGCCGGTCACATCCACCCGACCCGCCAAAGCGGGGAGGCAGGGAATGTTGTGGGTACACATCCCCTAGGGCAGTCACTTGGTTCGGTGCCGTTGTAACTTTGAACGGTCACTAAATGTACTGTTGTAAGTCAAGGACTAACTTTATCGTGTCTTTCCCCCCCATTGTGGTCAGTGGTAAGAATTCTGGGCCATTGAGAAGGACCCGAAGCCACCTCAGTTATGACAAGCAAAATAACAAGGAAACAAGAACACTCTGGGTTTTTTCCCCCACCCTTCCTTTTTCTTTTTTTTTAAGGCTAAGAAGGGACCCAGAGGGATTTCTCCTGCTTTACGATATAATTAGATTGGACAACAAAACAATCCGCTTTTTACACCATTGCTGTTGACTCCATTTAACAAGGGAAATGACCACTGGGTATTCACAGCTGTGAGTTCAACGTGTTGCTGAAAGTGGAGCGAGGATAGAGGAGTGGAATGAAAGACAGAAACCCCCGAGAAAGTCAAACACAACATCTAACTTTGGGGAGGAGATGTCCCATTATGTCAACGCTGCTCGCCACCTCAATCGGATAATACCTCGTTAGACAGAAGGGAGGAGGAGGAGGAACAGGAGAACGAGGAGGAGCAGCAGGTAGTGGAGGAGGAGGAGAAGAAGGATCAGGAGGATGGAAAGGAGGAGGAGGAAGAAGAGGAGGAAAAAGAGGAGAAAGAGCAGGAGGAGCAGAACAAGTAGGAGAAAAAGAAGAAGGAGAAAGAACAAGAGAATGAAGAAGAGGAGCAGGAGGAGCAGGTGGTGGAGGGGAGAAGAAGGTGGAGGAGGAGGAGGAGGAGGAGAAGAAGGATGGAAAGTAGAGGAGGAGGAGGAGGAGACATAGGATAACAATTTTTGCCAAGGTGGTTGCTTCCAACTAGTAGATCATACTATGTACTTCAGGCATCTAACTATTTATTTTTCTTCCATTCAATTTTTGGAGTCTGCCTGGACAATCCTGGCAGTTTCCTGCTATATATATATATATAGTATCAGGGTTGTGTTTGACCTTGGGAGCCCAGGGTGGGCGTGGCCAGCTCGACATCACTTGTGTCGGGGGCGCCTGTGGCAGCTCGAGTGCTCTGCCAGCGAAAACGGGCTCCTGAGCTCTGTTTTCTGCTGCGACGGCCTCCTGCAACCCTCTGCCAGCAAAAACAGAGCTCGGGAGGGCCACATGCAGCTCTCTCGAGCTCCGCTTTCGCTGGCAGAGGCACTGCAGGCCGGGCCTTCGTTGTTTTCAGGGCGGCCCTGCGAGCCAGATCTAAGCACCCCATGGGCTGGATCTGGGCCCCGGGCCTTGAGTTTGACACCCCTGCCTGTCCTTTCCCATTTCTCTCCTCAAATTCAGACCCACTGTCATCCTGCCTTCCTCTGAAAACAACGTGTGTGTGTGTGTGTGTGTGTGTGTGTGTGTGTGTGTGACAGAGATGGTAGCAGCTGGTTTCGCGCGTTCTGCTAAAAATACTCCAGAAGTGTGTGAAAACTGTGATCCCTCTCTCTTCGAGGCACGTGGGTTCGAATGAGTCCAGTGCAAAAGAGGCCGCTCATTGTCCCCTATAGGGCAGCTGTCTTTTAATGGCCATCAGCAAATGTTCTCACACTGCCGTCTGCTCCGCCAAGCCAGAGAGAAAGCTGTTATGCAGAATTATTGAAAAGTGCATTTGAAGAAGCCAAAAGTGGGACTGGGTCAAAATCTTTTGAGAACCATGAACCGGAAGGAAGGAAACTTAGTGGTTTTATAGGCCATGTTTCTTATTTGGGCAACTCAGAAGGTGCAGGGGGGGGGGAGAGACTGTTGGAGGAATGGAGAGAAAGACAAGGCACATCGGTGGTGAAAAGGATAACACTGCCATGCAACCCAACGGTGCTTTTTCAGGAGGCAACTGGACTTTCTTGTTTTTTCTTTTGAAGATGTTTCACTTCTCATCCAAGAAGCTTCTTCAGCTCTGACAGGAAGAGCTGAAGAAGCTTCTTGGATGAGAAGTGAAACATCTTCAAAAGAAAAAACAAGAAAGTCCAGTTGCCTCCTGGAAACAGCACCTTTGGGACAACCATGACCTGGATGACTGAGAATCACTACATACTTTTAGCTATACCATTTGGGATGAACACCCTTTGAATGGTGTGGGAGTAGGAATGGATTTCCAGAGGAGAAAAATTGCAGACTACAGGAACCAGGAGCACAACTCAGATGACCCAGAGGACACAGATAAACCTAAAAGTGGCCTCTATGACCCTCTAAAAGGATGCAAATGACCAGCTGGCTGCAAGGAGTATAAATCCTTCCATTCCCCACCGTCCTGTCAGAGCTGAAGAAGCTTTAGATGAGAAGCGAAACGTCTTCAAAAGAAAAAAACAAGGAAGTCCAGTTGCCTCCTGAAAAAGCACCTTTATTTTTATTTTTTTATTTTTTTATTTTTTTATTTTTTTATTTTTTTATTTTTTTATTTTTTTATTTTTTTATTTTTTATTTTTTATTTTTTATTTTTTATTTTTTATTTTTTATTATTTATTTATTTATTTATTATTTAGTGCTTTTATATGCCACCCTACTCCCTGAGGACTCAGGGCGGCGTACAACATTTGAAGAACAACTAAACAATATAAAATTTAAAAGCAGTATTAAAAAGAATTATAAAAAAACATATACAACCATACATACATGGGGGAGACCTAGGATGTAAAATTGTCTCAGTCACCTTTGGGACAGCCATGACCTGGAGGACTGAGAATCTCTACCAACTGCCATGCATCAAAAACATTTCAGAAACAAGCAACAGACTATCACAACCACAAGGCATCACTGTAGCACAGAAACCAACCAAAGTGCTCCAAAATAACTGAAGTGAGCCAAAAAACCCAGTAGCCCAAGAAGAAAAAGCAGGAACCATCTACAATATATGGTGTAAGGACCACAACAGACACTGTGTAGGATAAAGAGGCAGAAGAGTAGCAGAAAAACATCCATAAACACCAATTAGCAGTCAGGAGACATGATGAAAACTCCTTAATTGCATAACACATGGATAGACTTCACCAACGTTTCAACTGGGAGATGGTAGTTATCCTAGACAAGCTAAGTTCAAAAATACTAGAGGGATCCAGGAAGCCTGGCAGTCAGACAAATCAGCCATCAACAGACACATAGAGGCAAACAATATCTACATAGCATTCAAAAAAAAGAAAAAGGCAAGACCACAACCCCACCAGGAATCAACAGCCAGATCAACAGAGATTAACACCAAGTAGTAGCAGTTCCTGGACTGTGCAGTACACATTAAGGAAGACAGAACCCTTAACATTGAAGCTTACAGAAAACTCACACACACAGTTTATATTTACATTTAGATTCTCACCACCCATAGGAACACAAAATGGGAGTCATCAGAACCAGGGGCGGGTTGCTCACTTACTGATACCAGTGCGCTGCACGTGCATCTCCATGTTTTGTGCACGCACTCGCTCACTATGTGTGTGTGCTCCCTCGCACGATTTTGCTTCTGCACATGCGCGTAAGCAAAATCTCGCCGAAATCTCGCACGTGCATATATCCCCTCGCGAGATTTTGACAAGATTTTGCTTCCGTGCATGCACGGAAGCAAAAAAGCCCAAAAATTCTTTTAAAAAGATGGTGACGCACACGACGGACTGGCAAAGACAGCACCGGAGCGGTCGTGCGCAAATTGCGCAATCGGCCGCTCTCTACCGGAGCTACGCACCGCACCGCACTGGTAGCGACCCACCACTGATCAGAACCCTCCACCACCAAGCTGAAGACCTGCCTACCAGCAAAGATGGGAAAGAAAAAGAATGAAAACAAGGAAGCCCTCAGAATGTGTGGCTATCCCAAGTGGGCCTTCATCAAATCTCAAAAAAGACCCCACAGGAGTTCCTCCATAACAGACAATGAAGAGAACAATAAACAAAGCAACGTTGTCATTCCATACATTGCAGGTATGTCTGAAAAGCTCAGGAGGATCTTCAGTCAACACAACATGCACAATGTGCATACTTTAAACTCAAGAATACACTAAGGCCGAAGCTTGTCCACCCCAAGGATAAAGCACTCAGACACAAACTGAGCAATGTGGCGTATGCACTGCAGTACAATGCAACGAGATGTGCAGACCTGTACATTGGAGAAACAAAACAACCACTTCAAAAACGCATGGCACAACATTTGCTAGACTGATTCTTGAATACAGCTCATTGGTCTGGAACCCACACTACATATCAGACATTAACACAATTGAGAATGTCCAGCGATACTTCACAAGAAGAGTATTACATTCCTCTGTTCACAACAGAATTCCTTATGAAACCAGACTTGAAATTTTGGGACTTGAAAATTTAGAACTACGCCGCCTTCGATCTGACCTAAGTGTAGCTCACAAAATTATCTGCCTCAATGTCCTACCTGTTAACGACTACTTCAGCTTCAACTGCAATAATACACGAGCTCACAATAGATACAAACTTAATGTAAACCGCTCCAGACTTGATTGCAAAAAATTCGACTTCAACAACAGAGTGGTCAATGCCTGGAACACTTTACCTGACTCCGTAGTTTCTTCCCCAAATCCCAAAAACTTCAACCTCGGATTATCTACCATCGACCTCACCCCATTCCTAAGAGGTCGGTAAGGGGCGTGCATAAGCACACAATCGTGCCTACCGTTCCTGTCCTAATGTTCACATATATTCATACCTCTTCTACTCTTATTCATGCTTGTAATATTACATATATATTCAATCATGTTTTACTGTTTATACTTTGCTTATAATCATATACGCTTGACAAATAAAACAAATGCAAATAAAAACATAGGAGAACAAACCCATCAGGACAAGATTCAGCAGTCCAGTTGCATTTAAAAGACAAAGGCCACATTTTGGACAGAGAGGACCGCTGGTTTGAAAAAAGGGTCAAAGTGGCCATCTACATTATGTCAAAGTTGAACAGCTCTCTCTCAACAGAGGGGGAGGGATACCACATCATCTATCTCCTGTCTACAGTGTAGTCTTGAATACAGGAAGTACAGTAGTGTACTTCTCTCTGACCGGTTAGGGCCCACAGAGTGGGTCTCCTCCAGGTCCCATCAGCCAAACAATGCCGGCTGGCGGGGCCTAGGGGGGAGGGCCTTCTCTGTGGGAGGCCCCGTGCTCTGGAACCAACTAGCCCCAGAGATCTGAATTATCCCCACTCTGCTGGCCTTCCGGAAAGCCATCAAGACATGGCTCTTCTGGCAGCCATGGGTTTGAGACCAGTTTTTACCCGAGATCTCCCCCAGTATGTATGTTGTTGAATGTTTTTTAAAACTTTTTAATGTTTTAAAATTGTTTTTTAAATGAATGTTTATTGTTTAGTGTTCTTTTAAAATGTTGTACGCCGCCCTGAGTCCTTAGGGAGTAGGGCGGCATAGAAGAACCTAAAAATAAAATAAAATAAATAAATAAATAGTCCTTTCAGCAGTTCCAAAAGGGATTTGGACCCAGTTGCACTATTCAAGTGACCCTGAGGTCACTGATAAACCCCCAAGTGGCTTCAATGACTCTCAGAGAGAGTGTTAATGACCAGATGACTGCAAGGAATATAAATCCTTCCATTCCTCACCATCAAGTCAGAGCTGAAGAAGCTTCTTGGATGAGAAGCGAAACGTCTTCAAAGAAAAACAGGAAAGCCTAGTTGCCTCTTGAAAAAGCACCTTTGGGACAACCATGACCTGGAGGACTGAGAATCTCCATAGACACCAAGTAGTAAACCAATCAAAGAGCTACCAGCTCAGACAAACAAGAACAACAACAGGCTAATACAGGAACTAACAACAACTCTCCCACCAACATTGACGGAGCAAGTCACTAGTACAGGGGTCTCCAACCTTGACAACTTTACGATTTGTGGACTTCAAGTCCCAGAATTCCTCAGCCAGCAAAGCTGGCTGAGGAATTCTGGGAGTTGAAGTCCACAAGTCATAAAGTTGCCAAGGTTGGAGACCCCTGCACTAGTACATAAACAGAGAGCAAACCCCACTCCCTTCTAGCATTGATGATGTTAAATAGTTGGGTAATGAACGTCTGCAAGAAAGTCACCAAGCTCAGAGAGCACCAAGGACCCCAAAACAAAGGTTAGATTCATACAACACACTGATCACAGTTACAAATTAAGCTATATTCTAGGTTTCCTAGTATACGGAGTCATAAACTAATCAAACAGGCTGATTTTGCACAAGTCACCGAATTCTCTTTACCAGGAAAGAAACCTTAACCAAAGTTGAAGCCAATTCAGCTTCACCGGTCCTGCAAACATAAAGGTTAGCCCTTTACTTGATTCTGTTGAACATTGATCTCAAGCCTGAATTATTCTTGTTGGGGATTTTACCAGGAACTTACAGTAAAGAAAATGTATATTTGATTATTCATGTAATAACTGCAGCTGGCATTGCATTTGCACAAAATTGGAAAAGTGAAGAGATTCCTACGGATGAGAATGTGATTAAGAAAATATTAGAATGTGCAGAAATGAATAGATTAACACTTGCAATTAAAGAAAAGGAAGAATCTGACTATTACTGTATATGGGAGCCATTTTATCAATGGTTAGAGAATAAATACGAAAATTAGAAATAAAGGCAGAGAAGTGAAAGATGGAAAACGTATTACAAAGTCAAATGGGTTAAGAAGAGAAATGTTATAATAGCAGGTATGTTATGTATTAGTATTAATTTAAGAATAGATATAAATAATGAACACGGTTGTAAACTTTAATTGTTATTGCACAAAATATTTGTACTCAGACGACAGAGTTTAATGAAAGATGAAATGTTTGTATTAAAAGAAAATTAAAAAAAAACTTTTAAAGAAAAGGATATTTTGTGTGAACCGTACAATGATAAATACTGTTCCGAAACGAGCAACTTGTTTAAAAGCTGAGTATTTCGCCACTGTGTGAGGTTTTTCTAGTGAGAAAGATAAATTTCTATCCATTTAAACATTAAGCAGGCGAGATGGAAAGAGAGAAAGGAGGTGAAGGTGAGCAGGAGGCAGAGGTGAAGAGAGATTTTGCTTCTCTCCGCGGGGTGATGGATAGTCCTCGCTTTGAATCCAGTCCCACCCTCTGAAGAAACTATCCCTAGTGATGTTGATGAATAAGTACAAAACCTCTTTAGCCACCTGTTTAGCTCAGCTCTTGTGCTGTTCTGCAATTTTTCTCCCACTGTCTCAAAAGCAGAGAGAATGCTAAGCAGCTAGAGGAACCCCATAGATCAAAGCCTATGGGGATTTTTTATCTTCTGGGATGGGCCAGGAAGAGACAGTCGTGCAAAAACCTGACCTCAATGGATCGACCTGCATTGATAATCCTGCTTCAGCACGGCTGAAAACACCAAATTGATGTTAAATGTCCTGCTCGACACAACATGGGTGGCACAGATTTTGCAAGAGTAGAAGAACTTGAGGGGATGCCACAGAGAGGAGGGGGTCAGGCTGTTCTCTATGGCACCAGAAAGCCAAACAAGGAATAACGGATGGAAGCTGACCAAGGAGAGATTCAACCTGGAAGTGAGGAGAAACTTTCTGACGGTGAGAGCGATCAACCAGTGGAACAGCTTGCCAGCGGAGGTTGTGAGAGCCCCAACACTTGCGACCTTCAAGGAGAGACTGGACTGCCATCTGTCTCAAATGGTGTAGGAACTCCTGCTTGAGCAGGGGGTTGGACTAGATGACCTACAAGGTCCCTTCCAACTCTAATAATAAATCTAAACTAGGAGTGGGTGAAGATTAAGAGAAAAACTAGAACAGGGGTCAGCAACCCGCGGCTCTGGAGCCGCATGTGGCTCTTTCATCCCTCTGTTGCGGCTCCCTGTCGCTCAAAATATGCGTCACAACTGCCAATGTGCGACACCCACCGACGTGCAATTTATTAAGCTTTTCGACCCCCGGTAAGCCAACCATGGATAAATCCAAGAAAAGAAAAGTTTCAAAAGAAAACAGAACCTTTAATTCAACTACATATGCTAGTTCTGTGGCCGCTCAGGAAATAGTCAGGCACGGGAAGGGTTTTGTGGCTCCCGGTGTTTTCTTTTCTGTGGTAAATGGGTCCAAATGGCTCTCTGAGTGTTTAAGGTTGCCGACCCCTGGACTAGAACATAGAATAATAGAGTTGGGAGGGACCTCAGGAGATCCTATACCATTTCAGACAAATTATTTGTCAAGTCTCTTTTTGGAAGCCTCCACTGATGGAGCATCCATGAAGGCAACTTCTGTTCCACTGGTCAATTGTTCTCACCATTAGGAAATTTCTCCTTAGTTCTAGATTGCTTCTCTCCTTGGTTAGCTTCCAACCGCTTGATGCTTGGAAAATAATTTGACCCCTTCATCTTTGTGGCAACCCCTCAAATATTGGAAGAATGCTAATCATGTCTCCCCTAGTCCTTCTTTTCATTAAATTAGACATACCCAATTCCTGCAACCGTTCTTCATATGTTTTAGCCTCCAGTCCCCTAATCATCTTTGTTGCTCTTCTCTGCACTCTTTCTAGAGTCTTAACATCCTTTTTGTATCATGGTGACCAAAACTGGATGCAGTCTTCCAAGTGTGGCCTTACCAAGACATTATAAAGTGGTATTAACACTTCACATGATCTTGATTCTACCCCTGTATTCAGGGGTGAAATGCTACCGGTTCAGCCTGATTCGGCCGTACTGGTAGCGGCGGCTGCCGGTGGTCTGGAGAACTGGTAGCGGTGGCAGCGCAAGGCTCTGCCCACCTGCCCGGACATGACCATTTTCCTTTTTTTTAACCCTCTGCGCATGCGCAAAGCCTTCTGTGCATGCGCAGAGGGTGAAAAAGTGCACGCGTGTGCGCAAAGCACGCACTTCCTAACCGGTAAGGAAGGTAAGTAGATTTCACCGCTGCCTGTATTAATGCAGCCTAGAATTCCATTGGCTCTTTTGGTTGCTAAGGGTGATACGATAGCAGTGTTCCAGTATTTGAGAGGCAGTCATAGAGAAGAGGGGGCCAACCTATTCTCCAAAGCACCAGAAAGCAGGACAAGAAACAATGGATGGAAACTTATCAAGGAGAGAAACAACCTGGAATTAAGGAGAAACTTCCTGACAGTGAGAACAATTAACCAGTGGAATGGCTTTCCTCCAGAGGTTGTGGGTGCTCCAACACTGGAGGTTTTTAAGAAGAGATTGGACAGCCATTTGTCTGAAATGGTATAGAGCAAAGTTCCCCAATGTTTCCGGCTTTGCAGACTGGCTGGGGGGAGAGGGGATGTTTCCACATGAGCGTCCAACAAGCACATATGCTCACACACAGCTCCACAGCCTACAGGTTGGGGACCCCTGGTATAGAGTCTCCTGCTTGTTGGACTACAAGACCTCCAAGGCCCCTTTCAACTCTTATTCTGTTATGCACCAAATATATAGGACGGAGCCATTTTCTAAGTGGGGATGGTGTTAGGACTGGCATCCAGTGAGCCAAATTATAAATGTCATATTTTTTATCCACCTAAATTAAAAATTAGTCATCAACTGGAGGGAGAAATTGACTGACCAGTTGTTCTCCCAAAGAAATTAGACACTCGCAAACGTTGCAGTGTTGATGGAAATGTTGACACTGGCAAACGGGAAGACCATAAATAAGAGCGCTATCTCCCTTCCTTTCCGCCCTCCACCAGCAAGTTATGACAGGGGCACAGATGTCCATGTCATCTCCTCTCTGGTTTATTATGGAATGTGACAGCCTTGTTCCGGGGTGTCAGATGATTTGTGTTGCCAAGACTAGCAAGGTGACAAGTTTTTGAAGCAGCGTGGACCAAGGAACTAAAGTTTGTGATGGTGAAGAGGGAGAACTTCCTAATGACAAAATGGAACAAATACAGCAGATCAGTGGTGGGTTCCTACCAGTGCGGTCCACTCTATAGCACTGGTAGCGGCCCGCTGGTGACATCACTGTACCGGTGCGGTCGGTTGCCGGTGCTTGGGTGCCGCCATTTTTTTAAAAAAATTAATTTAAAAAAAATTCTTCTGCACATGCCCAGAAGCTGAGCTTCCAGCACTGCGTATGCGCTGCCTTCCTACCCCACAGTGAGTCCAAGCAGGGGAGGATGGCTGAGGGAACGCATGAGACGCTGAAAGAATGGGCGGCAGGAGCTATCTCCATTCCCCTCCCTTCAGCAGTCTGCGAAGCCACGAACGCGTGGTGATGATCCCAGGCATTTTCGCATGTTCGAGGCTTCTCGAGCTGCTGAGGGGAGGGGGAACAGGTGGCAGGAGCCTAGGATCATCGAATGGGGAGAAGCATTTAGGCCGGACGGAGCCTCCTAGAAGAACCGCTGTCGCAGTCTTGCTGCTCCTGCTGCGGGAGGCTGCGTTGCAGGTGGGCAATGCTCCCTCGCTTCTCCGGCCGCTGCCAAGCTCCCGAGGCCCATGCCCACCTGATCACATGGTTGGCAAGCCACACCCACAAAAGAAGCCACGCCCACAGAGTGGTAGTAAAAAAATTAGGAGCCCGCTCCTGCAGCAGATCGTTTTGGGGAGGGGGCAACCAGCAAAGAAGGAGGTCAGGAACATCTCTTTGATGTGCGAAAGAGCACTTTGAAGGTTTCACACCTCGGTATTTAAGGACAAAAGAACCTTTTGGGGTCAACCCAAAGTCCAACATCAAAGCTCAAATTGAAACTTTTGACAGTGCTGATGGAACACAGGTGGGCTTTTGAGCATTGTGTTGAGAAAGGATGATTCTCAAAGGCCACACTTGGAATACTGCATTCAGTTTTGGTCGCCACGATGTAAAAAAGATGTTGAGACTCTAGAAAGAGTGCAGAGAAGAGCAACAAAGATGATTAGGGGACTGGAGGCTAAAACATATGAAGAACGGTTGCAGGAATTGGGTATGTCTAATTTAATGAAAAGAAGGACCAGGGGAGACATGATAGCAGTCTTTCAATATCTCAGGGGTTGCCCCAAAGAAGAGGGAGTCAAGCTATTCTCCAAAGCACCTGAGGGTAGGACAAGAAGCAACAGGTGGAAACTAATCAAGGAGAGAAGCAACTTAGAACTAAGGAGAAATTTCCTGACGGTTAGAACAATTAATCCGTGGAACAGCCTGCCTCCAGAACTTGTAAATGCTCCAACACTGGAAGTTTTAAAGAAGATGTTGGATAACCATTTGTCTGAAGTGGTGTAGGGTTTCCTGCCTAAGCAGGGGGTTGGACTAGAACAGGGGTCGGCAACCTTAAACACTCAGAGAGCCATTTGGACCCGTTTCCCACAGAAAAGAAAACACCGGGAGCCACAAAACTCTTCCCACGCCTGACTATTTCCTGAGGGGCCACAAAACTAGCATATATAGTTGAATTAAAGGTTCTGTTTTCTTTTGAAACTTTTCTTTTCTTGGATTTATCCATGGTTGGCCTACCGGGGGTCGAAAAGCTTAATAAATTGCACATCGGTGGGTGTCGCACATTGGCAGTTGTGACTCATATTTTGAGCGACAGGGAGCCGCAACAGAGGGATGAAAGAGCCACATGCGGCTCCAGAGCCGCGGGTTGCTGACCCCTGGACTAGAAGACCTCCAAGGTCCCTTCCAACTCTGTTATTCTATTCTATTCAACTTGGTATCAATGAAAAGACATGATCTATGAACATTGATAGATTTGACTGGTGGTTGGGGGCTGCAAACTGTATTGAAGAAACCTTAACTGATTTTTGAGAAGCTAGTCCTGTCTGCATAAATGAGGGATACAATCAAGGACCAGAGAGGTACTAGTACCACTCTATAAAGCCTTGGTCAGACCACACCTAGAGTACTGCATCCAGTTTTGGTCACCACACTACAAAAAAGACCTTGAAACTCTAGAGAAAGTGCAGAAGAGAGCAACCAGGATGATAAAGGTTCTGGAAAATAAAACATACGAAGAGCGGTTGCAGGAACTGAGCTTGGCCAGTCTGGCGAAGAGAAGGACCAGGGGTGACATGATAGCAGTCTTCCAATACTTGAGGGGATGCCACAGAGAGGAGGGGGTCAGGCTGTTCTCTATGGCACCAAAAAGCCAAACAAGGAATAACGGATGGAAGCTGACCAAGGAGAGATTCAACCTGGAAGTGAGGAGAAACTTTCTGACGGTGAGAGCGATCAACCAGTGGAACAGCTTGCCAGCGGAGGTTGTGAGAGCCCCAACACTTGCGACCTTCAAGGAGAGACTGGACTGCCATCTGTCTCAAATGGTGTAGGAACTCCTGCTTGAGCAGGGGGTTGGACTAGATGACCTACAAGGTCCCTTCCAACTCTAATAATAAATCTAAATCTAAATTTAAAATGCAACTCTGCTGCCAAAAAAGCCAACGAAGTCCTAGGTCAGTGATGGCGAACCTTTTTTTCCTCAGGTGCCGAAAGCGCGTGCGTGCCTGCTATCGCACACGCGTGAGTGTCCACACCCATAATTCAATGTCTGGGGAGGGCAAAAACAGCCTCCCCCGCCCCCCAGAGGCCCTCTGGAGGCTGGAAATGGCCCGTTTCCTGACTTCCGGTGGGCCCAGTAGGCCCATTTTTCACCCTCCCTAGGCTCCAGAGGCTTCCCTAGAGCCTGAGGAGAGCAAAAATGCCCTTCCCTGCCCCTGGAGGCCCTCCAGAAGCCAAAAACACCCTCCCAGAGCCTCCCCGTGAGCCGAAAATCAGCTGGCCGGTGCACACATGTGCCTTGGAACTAAGCTAGGGCAACGGCTCGCGTGCCGGCAGATATGGCTCCGCGTGCCACCTGTGGCACGCGTGCCATAGGTTCGCCATTACTGTCCTAGGTTGTATTAACAGAGGGATAGAATCAAGATCACGTGAAGTGTTAATGCCACTTTATAATGCCTTGGCAAGGCCACACTTGGAATATTGCATCCAGTTTTGGTCGCCACAATATAAAAAAAGATGTGGAGACTCTAGAAAGAGTGCAGAGAAGAGCAACAAAGATGTTTAGTGGGCTGGAAGCTAAAACATATGAAACGGTTGCAGGAACTGCGTATGTCTAGTTTAATGAAAAGAAGGATCAGGGGAGACATGATAGCAGTCTTCCAATATCTCAGGGGTTGCCACAAAGAAGAGAGAGTCAAACTATTCTCCAAAGCACCTGAAGGCAGGACAAGAAGCAATGGATGGAAACTAATGAAGGAGAGAAGCAACCTGTAATTAAGGAGAAATTTTCTGATATTGAGAACAATTAACCAGTGGAACAGCTTGCCTCCAGAAGTTATGAATGCTCCAACAGTGGAAGTTTTAAAGAAAATGTTGGATAACCATTTGTCTGAAGTGGTGTAGGGTCTCCTGCCTAAGCAGGGGGTTGGACTAGAAGACCTCCAAGGTCCCTTCCAACTCTGTCATTCCATTAGTCTGTTACAGCTCATGATTGATCAGAGGTGGATAATTCTGTTTCCAGACAAATGCGCAGAAGACACAAACGTAAACACTTCTTCCTCACTGCGTTGTGTTTCAAAAGTCACCTTTGAAATATTATTCTGATCCATTCTTCCAACAGAAGCTTGGTTGAAACATCTGGGAAGGGCGAAAGCTGGTGGATAATTAGGTTACCATTTGCAACATTACTCCAGAAGGCGTGTAGAAGTCGGTTCATATTGAAATTCACCTCCATCCAATTCCTTTTAGATTCCCTCGTCTACGTTGCACATCTGGCTTGAAGGAAAGGTGCCTTCGGGTGAACAGGAGGTGGGAGAGGATAAAACCTCCAAGGATATGCACTTGCTTTCTAGAGAAATTGCAAACGTTTCATAGATCCTTGGCTGGGAGGGCAGCTGGCTCTCCTGGGCTCAGCTGGCAAGTAAATAGAAGTGTTATCATTATTTTTCTTTAAGAAAATGAAGAATATAGGTTATAAAGTAACTCAGGAAAAAAAACACCTCTCCAACGGTGAGCTCAGGATGACCTCAGGACCTCTTTTGACTTTGTTGAGGAATCGTGAAAATTTCATATTAATGGGTGCAATTTGTACAATCGGAATGCATACTCCAGAGTAGGCAATCTATGAAATTCATGCCCTTAACTTTGGGGCACCGCAACGTTCTCTGCTGCAACTGAGTTCTTTAAAAAATATTATTTTAACTAGAAAGACAAATACACACACAGACCCAGCCCAGAAGAACTAGCGTTTAGCATCCTATTTATTTGCAGAAATGGCTTTCGACCCCATAAAAATGCCTCTGCTTGGCCAAGTTTTATCATGGCACAGTTTCAAATGCAATTCTTTAACCCAGCCATTTTATCACCCGGTGTCAAATTGGCCCCAGCTTAAAAATGGCCGCCCAACCTTTTGAGACATGAAACAGACCACAGGTGATGGGTAACAAGTGTACCTTCAGAGTTTGATGGTTAGATAAGCAATTTTTAAGAACTGCATCCAATTGGTTAAGAGGCTTCAGCTGTGTGTATTACTTTAGGGAGAGATTAATGAAATGGACAATTGTTGTTTTTTAATTTCTGGAACTGTATCAATTAGTATAGATTGTTTTTTTCAACTATCATGGCAATGTCTATAGAGATTCTCAGTCATCCCGGTCATGGTTGTCCCAAAGATGCTTTTTCAAGAGGCATACGTTGTCACGAGTCCGTACACTGCAGAAATAACTAAAAAGCTCAGGAGGATTTTCAACCAACACAACATACATACACACTTTAAACCAGGGGTGGGTTCCTCCCAGTTTGGACCCATTCGCCCAAACTGGTAGCAACCCGCTGGTGATGTCATGATGACATCACCAAACCAGATCGGTCGGTGCCAGTCCATGGGCGCAGCCATCTTTTTTTTGAATTTTTTTGAATTTTTTTTAAAAAATTGTTAATTTTTTTTCTTCTGAGCATGTGCAGAAGCTGAGTTTTCGGCACTGTGCATGTGGGCGCCATCTTGTTTTTGGCTTTCTTTTTTAGTTTTATTTTATTTTATTTTATTTTATTTATTTATTTTATTTATTTTTTAAATTTTTTTAAAATTTTTTCTTCTGAGCATGTGCAGAAGCAGAGTTTCTGGCACCGTGCATGCAATCACCATCTTGTTTTTGGCTTTTTTATTATTTATTTTTTTCGGATTTTTTTGGGCACTGCGCATGCATGCACACACCAATGAGGCACGGCCAAGTGACGCGGAAGGAAGCGAACTGGCAGTGAGGTAAGTTAGAACCCACCCCTGCTTTAAACTCAAGAATACACTAAGGCAGAAGCTTGCCCACCCCAAGGATAAAACACTGAGACACAAACTGAATAATGTGATATATGCTGGTGGCCCCCAACCATTGTGACTTGGTGGCCTGGCTGCTGGGGGGAGAGTGGAACGAGGGCACATGAGCTGTGGGCCAATGCTCACACATGCACGCACAGCTCAACTCGCATGGGACGGTGTGCATATGTATGCAGACGCAGCTTGACTAGTTGACATGCTCATGCATACGTGTGTGCCAGCCCACTGCTCACTGTTGTGACCCAGCACCGCAACCCACAGAAACACACACACACAACCGTTTGTTATTCAAACAAAAAGGGTCCTTTTACTAATGAGGTTTCTTAGTAAAAGCTCGGGGGTTTTAAAAGTCCATAAACAACACAATAGTAAAGTCTCGGGGAATAATGTTCCTTTGGTTCTTTGAGGGTTAAATACCAAACGTTCAAATGTTCAAAACAAATACCCATTAAGTCTCTTCTTATCTCACAAGTTGGCTGGCTTCCCGGAATAAGCCTTTCAGAAGCTGCTTTCTCCAAATACACGATTTCCAAGCCAGACTCCAGAAGCAAACAAAACTATGAATGTGCTGCAGATCACTGAAGCGTTGTTCTCAGCAATGAGTGCTGATTGCGCCGGACTAATATAGGCACTGAAGGGCATGGCCCAATTAGCCCTCAGTGCTACCTCCGAGTAGACCTATGCTTACTAAGCCAGTCCTGTCTGCTGGCTGCTCTACGAGCTCTTTAATTAAAGACCCGAACCATCCCCACCCTGCTGGCCTTCCGGAAAGCCGTCAAGACATGGCTCTTCCTGCAGGTGGGGGGGAAAGACTAAATTACATCTGAATTCCCCCCCCCCCTTTTGGTATGACTGATTGTGAATAATTTTCTTAACTTTTGTACATTTTTAATTGTTGTTTTTAAACCATTGTTTTATTGATGTTCTTATAAAATTGCTGTACGTCGCCCTGAGTCCCTCGGGAGTAGGGCGGCATAGAAGAACAAACAAACAAACAAACAAACAAACAAACAAACAAACAAACAAACAAACAATAAATAAATAAATAAATAAATAAATGTTGGACTATGCCTCCGTGTCCAAAGTAACTTTAGATATGAAAAGTAGATCTGACACATAATTTCTTTCAACTCAGGAATCCTTTTTGTATCGTAATTCCATATATAAGCTTGTCTCATATCTGACATACGGGGTTTCTCTTAATATAAAAGTCTTCATATTGTAATTTTCAACGATCTGCTAATTAAGGATAGATTTTCCACTTAAGTAAGGATAGATCTTTCGGTTCAGACAGAAATTACAATAATTCCTCATCTTCATGATTTATATTATGTGTCCTCTTGCTGCGGATACCTATACACTAATTGGATTTTAACAATGGCCTTAAACACAAACACACATATGCACACTGCATTGGGGGGGGGGGAGTAAAAGCACACTAGGGAAAATTTTAACTGCCAAAACAAGAGCTCTCCTATGGCCACACCTAGAATACTGGATCCAGTTTTGGTCACCACAATATAAAAAATGACGTTGAGACTCTGGAAGGAGTGCAGAGAAGAGCAACAAAAATGATTTGACCTGGTGGTCAGAACGCAGTATTGCAGGCTAATTCTATCCACAGCCAGGAGTTCGATCCTGAGGAGAGAGAGAGAGAGAGAGAGAGAGAGAGAGAGAGAGAGAGAGAGAGAGAGAGAGAGAGAGAGAGAGAGAGAGAGAGAGAGAGAGAGAGAGAGAGAGAAAGAAAGAAAGAGAGAGAGAGAACACTCAAATGGGGTGCAGCAGTATTTTAACACTTGTCTTGATGCACGACTGCGAGTTTTATTTCATTAAGCAGCTTCTACTATGTGCCAAGACAAAATCTGTTTATTGGGGGGAAGGTGGATGGGCTAAATTCCTTCCTTCCTTCCTTCCTTCCTTCCTTCCTTCCTTCCTTCCTTCCTTCCTTCCTTCCTTCCTTCCTTCCTTCCTTCCTTCCTTCCTCTATCCCTCCCTGTTTCCTTCCTTCCTTCCTTCAATATAAAAATATTAAAAAGGCAGAATATTATTCTATATATCCCTGGAAACATGCTTTTAGGCAGACAAAAGACTCAGTAGCCCCCACTGTTGTCAATGTGCCAGCTCACTCTTAGTAGCCCCCACCATTGTCAATGGGCCCAGATCACTCATTTCCCCCCCACCTTTGTCAATGGGCAATCTATTCTACATAACAAGCATCTACAGGAAGAACCATAATAGGAATCCCAAAGCCCTTTCATTACACCACATGGGACCTGGGAAGATTACATCAGCCAAGCCTGGGATTCAGGACAGCCCACAAGAGTTGCCCCAGCATGCCCCTGGGATTCTGACAGCCAATGGGATACATTTCTATACAGGAACAGGAAACTCTTAGGGTGGGGCCCAAGAGAGCGCATAAAACAAGGAAATTTCAGCATCTCGACCCTTTTCTCTTCACCCAACATCTGGAAGCATGTGATCCACCTTTTCTGTTCAGGAGCTCATACCATGTGCTCTCTGTTCTCCATTAAACCTTCTTTCCAAGCAACTTCCATGAATCCAGTGTCTTTTCCACCACTTGGAACTGAATCCAGAAGAATATTACTTCCAACAATTCCTTCCTTCCTTCCTTCCTTCCTTCCTTCCTTCCTTCCTTCCTTCCTTCCTTCCTTCCTTCCTTCCTTCCTTCCTTCCTTCCTTCCTCCCTCCCTCCCTCCCTCCCTCCCTCCCTCCCTCCCTTTCTCCATCCATTCATCTTTCCTGCTCTCTTCCCCCCACACCAACTCTTAAGGCTACTAAGAAGGCACTAATGAATGGATAATGTTCTGTTAGTTTGCCTTTGCACATTGGGTTACTCACTGAGCTGAAGAAAACTTCATTGTTCATATCTGGTGACATATTAGGAACACAGGAAGTCTCCATTTCGGAGATATTACTGGTATTCAAGAAATATGGGGAGGGAGGGAGGGAGGGAAGAGAGAGGAATGATGAAAGGAACAAAGGAAGGAGAGAAAGAGGAGGGGATGGAGGGAGGGGGAAGGAAGGAAGGAAGGAAGGGAGAGAGGGAGGGAGAAAGAGAGAAAGGAAGGAGAGAGGAACTGAAAGGAAGGAAGGAGAAAAAGAGAAATGGATGGAGGAGGAAGGAAGGAAGGAAGAAGAAAGGAAAGAAAGAAAGTAGAAGGGATGGAGGGAGGGAGGGAGGAGTAAGGAAAAGGAAAGAATGAAGGAAGGAAGGAAGGAAAGTGACGGAATGAGAAAATAAGTCTTAGAGGTGATAGAACTTTTCCTTTGGATCTAATCCTAAACAAAATGAAACTCGAGTATAAAGTCTAAAAATAACAAAATATTTATTTTGGTACAAAAGATATAAAAACAATAAATCTTAATAACTACATCTTTGCGGTCTAATACACGTCCTTCTTCAATGAAGGACTGGAGCAGAAGAAGGAGTAGTAATAGAATGGAATGTGTACATGCGCAGTTCACTCACCATGTGACTGCTTTGCTTTGCTAGGAATCTCTAAATCATAGAGCTCAGCTGACAATCAAAATTTACATCGTGACAGAAAGGAAGGAAGGAAGGAAGGAAGGAAGGAAGAAAGAAAGAAAGAAAGAAAGAAAGAAAGAAAGAAAGAAAGAAAGAAAGAAAGAAAGAAAGAAAGAAAGAAAGAAAGAAAAAGAAAGAAAGACTGTAGGGAGGAGGAAAATGTGACTTATGACCTCTCCTTGCATTGACTGTTCAAAGTTATAACCGCACCGAAATAAGTGACCTGTAACTGTTTTTCACACGTATGACCATTGCAGCACCCTCATGGTCACATGATAGAACTTCAAATGCTTGGCAACTGGTTCATATTTATGTCCAGGGGGGTCGTGTGATCCCCTTTTGTGACCTTCTGACCAGCAAACTCCATGAACAAGCCAGATTCATCGAACGGCCCTCTTTCTACCTTAAGAACTGAAGTGATTCCTTTAACAACTCGGGCAGGAAAGGTCGTACAATGGGGCAAAGCTTACGTAACATCTGTCTTGCTTAGCAATGGAAATTTTGGACTCCATTGGGGTCCAAAGCCGAGGTCCACCTGCAACACCGGGAGAATCAAATTCTCCGTTGACAAAGCTAGGCTGCAGTTCCACACAGCTACAGCAGGTGGCAGCACCAAGCTGTCCTTCGCCATCTCAACCAGGATGGATAAAAAAAGTCCCAACATTGCAGAATGGACTGAAAAGTTGGTGGGGAAAAAGCCAGAAGAAGGGAATGGTGAACTAAATACTTCATTGTTGCATAAAGCAGGGAAAAACACAGTAAATTATGTCTTAATTTTGTGCAATTAGGCTTATATCCTGTTGGGTAATCAAGATTGTTAAAAAAAGTGCAAATACTAGAATAATTATCCCACAAATGAGGGCGTGGCCCAAAATCAATATCAAGACTGTGTGATGGAAGCTCCACCCATTTTTTAAATCCTGGATGACAAATTTGGGTTATTTGCAAATATGGTAAATTCTGCCTTAACTGATTTTGTGCAATTAGTCTTATATCCTGTTGGGTAATCAAGATTGTTAAAAAAAAAAGTGCAAATACTAGAATAATTACCCCACAAATGAGGGCGTGGCCCAAAATCAATATCAAGTTGGCGTGATGGAAGCTCCACTCATTTTTTAATCCTGGATGACAAATTTGGATTCTGCAAATACGGTAAATTCTGTCTTAACTGATTTTGTGCAATTAGTCTTCTATCCTGTTGGGTAATCAAGATTGAAAAAAAAACCATGTGCAAATCCCAAAGGTGCTTTTTCAAGAGGCAACTGGACTTTCTTGCTTTTTTTAAAGACATTTCGCTTCTCATCCAAGAAGCTTCTTCAGCTCTCAGCTTCTAACACACATCTCATAAATTAAATTAAATTAAATTAAATCTGAGTATGGGGAAGAAGAAACCTCTTGGATAAGAAGTGAAACATCTTCAAAGAGAAAAACAGAAAGTCCAGTTGCCTCTTGAAAAAGCACTTTTGGGACAACCATGACCTGGATGACTGAGAATCTCCATAAACATGTGCAAATATCTAGAATAATTGCCCCACAAATGAGGGTGTGGCCCAAAATCAACATCAAGACTGTTAGAATATTCATGAACTGGGAGAGCCAATGGTAACAAGGTCAGCCAATGAATAGGCATAGCAACTAAGTCAGCCAATGGGAGCTAACCACTTCTGAGTCTGTGCAGAGAATCAAAACCGAATACTTAAGCTTAAGGCTGGGTGTGGCTCAGGGGTGGGATCCTACCGGTGCGGTCCAGTGCGGAGCTCCGGTAGGGACCCGCCGATACCCCAATATGCACGCGACTGCTCCGGTACCGTCTCCAACGGGCAGTCGCGCGTGTCGACATCTCTTTTTCGTGAATTCTTGGGCAATTTTGCTTCTGTGCATGCGCGGAAGCAAAATCGCGCCGAAATCTTGTGAGGGGACGCGCGCGCGTGTGAGATTTTAGTGAGATTTTGCTTCTGCGCATGCGCGGAAGTAAAATCACGCCAAAATCTCGTGTGTGCGCGCATCCCCTCGCAAGATTTCGGCGCAATTTTGCTTCCACACATGCGCAGAAGCAAAATCGCACGAGGGGGCGCGTGCGCGTAGCATGGAGGACCGCGGAGCAGCGCACCGGTCTGGGTAAGTGAGCATCTCACCCCTGGTGTGGCTCCAGTCTCCACTCTGCTCTCTTGTCCTCTCTGAACTCTGCACTCTGCTGTAAATGAAACTAACTGTTCTCTGCTATCTGTAACTGCTTGAAGAAGAATTCTACTTGTGGTATTGTAAATATATATATATATATATATATATATATATATATATATATATATATATATATATATATATATATATATATATATATATATATATATATATATATATATATATATAATGTTTATAAAGAAGTTATTGAATCCAGCTGAATCAGTCATCTGTGTGTGCTTCTGGTTTTGATTTTACAACAAACTTTAATAAAGACGGCATGATGGAAGCTCCGGCCATTTTTAATTCTGGACGACAAATTTGGATTCTTTGCAACATTTGATCAAGCAAGTTATGGAACCCCTGTCCATCAATTGACTAGAGACTCTGATTTAAATTTATTGCACGGGGGTTAAGTGAACAACTGCAGTGATTCACTTAACAACTGAGCCAAGAAAGGGCGTAAAATGGGACAAAACTGACTTCACAACTGTCTTGTTTAGTGATGGAAATGTTAGGCTCCATTGTGGTGTAGGGAGTCAGCAAAACCCCACCCTGGAAGAATGAAGTATTTGGGGAATATTACAAATAATACTTCCCCTAAAGGAGAAATGGGAAAAAAATATTAAGGGAGGCAGAAACCAGCCCGAATCTCCCTGCCTCAAGCAGAAACTAAGGAGGCCAGCTTTTAGAAATGCAGATTTGGTAATCCAGATTGTTGCTTATCTGGAGTCAGAGAGAAACTCCAGATAAGCAACAAGCCAAAGATTGATAAGATTAGCTCAGACAAACACCTAGGATTTGCCTTTGCTGTTTTGCCTATAGAGCCAGCTATGATCCCTACATGACCCCATAGGAATCTGACAACAGCCAATAGAATACATGTTCATGCACAGGAACAGGAAGCTCAAGTGCAAAGCCAAAGAGAAGGTATAAAACTCCTCCACTCTCAACTCCATTTTGTCAGCTGCACCAGAACCACAAACCCATGTGATTTCTGTTTCATCAATAAACCATCTTTCCAATCAGCCTCCATCATTTCCAGTGTCTTTCTCCCGGATTGGAACTGAACCAGATGGATATTTCTTCCCACAGTGGTCATAAGTGGAGGTCTATCTCAGTGGTGGGTTTCACTTACCTTTGCTACCGGTTCTGGAACGGGAGCGTGTGTGCGATGCTTCTGAGCATGTGCAGAACATCCGTGATGATGTCCGGGCGGGTGGGCGGAGCCTCCCACCAGCGCTGCTAGAGGTTCGCCCGAACCAGGGCGAACCGGTAGAAACCCACCACTGGTCTATCTGTACATGCTTAGAAGAAGCTTGACAATCTGTCTACGTTCCCAGCCCACCCCCACCACCAAGATTGTGCGGTATTTTCTCAGCATTTCTAACACTCATCTGAATGTGGGAAAGAAGAAAATGTCTGGCTTTCAGGGACTGGTGCCAAACCTCTTGTGTTATTGCAACACAAGTGTGTGTGTGTGTGTGTGTGTGTGTGTGTGTGTGTGTGTGTGTGTGTGTGTTAATTTGCATAACTGATGAGATGGAAAATTATCTGGCTGATTGATGGTGAGTCTGAAGACTCTCTTAGATAGTCACTAAACTAAACCAGCAATTGAGCTTCTAGCATTGCCCATGTTCCTGTCACACCGAGGAAAGGAAAGCAAATTTCATTCCAAACGGAGTCCCAGGTGGGTAGGCGGAGCATCCTGGGTGGGTGGGTGGAGTGTCCCAGGCAGGTGGGTGGAGCCTCACGCCGCCAGTGCTACCAGTTCGCAGAACTGGGCCGAACCGGGAGCAACCCACCACTGGTCTGAAGTGACGCGGGCCAGCCCCTTACATTTTCCAGGACGGCTCCGCAGGCCGGATTCAACCACATCACGGTAAGGAAACAGGTAGCCAATGCATCTTACGGTGTAGCTTGTGATGTCTCCCTTGGACGACTTCTCATATTCTTCCTCAGAGGTCGGCTCATGGAAAGATAAGCTCATTCCTGGCACGGTAGGAACTGGGTTAATTAATGACTCTGATTAGTTGGCCGAAAGAATTTTACAGGGGGCTTCACCTGGGGACAGCTTCCAGGGGTGGACGGTCAGTGAAGAGGAGGAGGAGCTGCCTTCTGTGGTGGATCCGAGAGCACTCAGGGTAGAGAAAAGACAAGAGCAATAGAGATCTGCCAGATTACTCGGAAGAGAAGGCCCCACGTGTCTTGATGGGTTGCACTAGAAAGCTATTTATCACAGCAGGCAGAAGGAGGTGTTGCTGGAAACAACGTGTTTTGTTTCTGGCTGTGTGTGTTTGTTCCTTGTGATTCCTGCCTCGGAGACTTTAAATTTCTCTTGCCAAGTGCGTTCTTGTGGGTCGTGTTTCAGTTTGGCCTAGTGGATTTAAGTTTGTTTGATGGACTTCTTTGTTGGAGCAACTTTGCATTGTTTTATGGACTGTTGGCCATTGCCTTGTAGACTCCGCTTGGCCTGCTTGTGGCTGGGTTTATTTGGAACAGTTCTGAGGCTGGGTGAAGGGAAATGTGTGTGTGTGTGTGTGTGTGTGTGTGTGTGTGTGTGTGTGTGTGTGTGTGTGAGTGAGTGGGGCAGCACATAGCTGGACAGCCGCTTGGGCAGGTCTGGTAAACAGAGTCAGCAAAGCTGTGGCGGCCCGCTCTTCACCTTCCCCTACGATATTATATTTGACATTCAATTTGAAACCCTAAACTCCTTTAATGCCACATCATGCCACAATGATAGCAATAAGGCGGCTGGGCTCGCTTCCTATTTAACTCCCGCAAAAGAGACCGAACCTCTCAGCCAATAGAGCAGCCGGCTCCCTATTAGGTTAACCTCTTCAACCCCTGAAGCTTCCTTGCTGATGGGATGGGAAAATCCTGCTCAGCTATTCCAAAGAAGAGGAAAGGCAGGATGTGGGGGCGTTTGCAATGACCGCACCGAAGAGAGTCTACACTTTCTCTGCCTTTGAGATGGTAGAATGGAATAAGAAAATGACAGAGTTGGAAGGGAGCTTGGAGGTCTTCTAGTCCAACCCCCTGCTCAAGAAGGAGACCCTACACCATTTCAGACAAAGGGCTGTCCAGTTTCTTCTTAAAAACCTCCAGTGTTGGAGCATCCACAACTTCTGGAGGCAAGTCGTTCCACTGGTTAATTGTTCTCACTGTCGGGAAATTCCTCCTTCGTTCCAGGTTGCTTCTCTCCTTGATTAGTTTCCATCCATTGCTTCCTGTCCTTCCTTCAGGTGCTTGGAAGAATAGGTTGACTCCTTCTTCTTTGTGGCAGCCCCTGAGATATTGGAAGATAGCTATCATGTCACCCCTAGTCCTTAACAGAATAACAGAGCTGGAAGGGACCTTGGAGGTCTTCTAGTCCAACTCGCTGCTCAAGCAGGAGACCCTACACCATTTCAGACAAATGTTTGTCCAGTCTCTTCTTAAAAACCCCCAGTGATGAAGCACCCACAACGTCTGGTGGCAAGCTGTTCCACTGGTTAGTTATCCTCACTATTAGGAAGTTTCTCCTTAATTCCAGGTTGCTTCTCTCCTTGATTAGTTTCCACCCATTGCTTCTTGTCCTGCTTTGGAGAATAGGTTGACCCCCTCTTCTTTGTGGCAGCCCCTTAGATATTGCTACTATATCCCCCTAGCCACCCCCTGGGAAGTTTAAAAAATGGTATTGGAAACAACTTATGAGGGATTAATAAAAAGCGAAACAAAATACATTAGAAAGTGTCCAGAGATACTTTACAAGAAGAGCCCTCCACTCCTCTACTCGCAACAGAATACCTCACGCAACCAGACTTGAAATCCTGGGCTTAGAAAGCTTAGAACTACGTCGCCTTCGGCACTGCCTAAGCATAGCTCATAAAATTATCTGCTACAACGTCCTTCCTGTCAACGACTACTTCAGCTTCAACCACAACAATACACGAGCACACAACAGATACAAACTCAAAGTGAACCGCTCCAAACTTGACTGTAGAAAATATGACTTTAGCAACAGAGTGGTAAATGCCTGGAACTCACTACCTGACTCTGTGGTTTCGTCACCAAACCCCCAAAACTTTACCCTTAGACTGTCCACTGTCGACCTCACCCGATTCCTAAGAGGTCAGTAAGGGGCGTGCATAAGTGCACCAGCGTGCCTACCGTCCCTGTCCTAATGTTCCCTCTTATCAGTACCCATCTTATGTATATAAACAATGTTATATCTATGTATATTACCAACACGTACTTGACAAAAATAAATAAATAAAAAAATAAAAAATCATTTGTAAGACAAAACGGAAGATAGGATGCATAGCTAGGAACTATAGCTCTATGTTGGGATGGATGGAAGAATGGAGGGATGGAGAGATGGATGGACTGAAAGGTGGATGGCCAAATCACGTGAGAGTTAATAGTACTCAAATATTATATATTTTTAAATCAAGAAAAGAAACTCAAGATCATAGCTTTTTCATTTGCAAAGCATACAGTCTAAAATTTTAGGAATTCCTCTTTCAACGGAGTTTTTTTTAAAAAAAAAATTCTTCCAAAGGGTTTCTTCTTATTGATTTATTAAGAAAATTCATGTTGGCCGTCCAACTCATCCATTGTCACTCCAGGTAGAATTCAGAAATAAAATCTAGACAGACAGACAGACAGAGGACAAAATACAATTCAATTTCTAAATTGCAATAAAGATTCTGTCAACTTAATCTGAATGGCTGAGCTATTGAAAAACTGCTAGGTGACTTTGGGCCCAATCACTGGGAGTTGGTGAGTTCTAGTCCCACCTTAGCCCTGAAAGTCAGCAGGGTGATTTTGGACCAATCATGAGGAGTTCTAGTTCCCACCTTAGACATGAAAGCCGGCTGGGTGACTCCTTGGCCAAACACCAGGAGACTGTGAGTTCTAGTCCCATCTTAGGCCCAAAACCTAGCTGGGTGACTCATTGGCCAAGCACCAGGAGACTGTGAGTTCTAGTTCTCCCTTAGCCATGAAAGCTGGCTGGATGACTTAAGGCCAGTCACCTCACAGGGTTGTTGTGGGGAAAAAATAGGAGATGGAAGAGTATTATATAGTTTTATTGCCTTAAATTACTTATAAAGTAACGATGGCGGGATAAAAGTCTAATAAATAAATTATATATATATATATATTCTCAGACACGAATAGGCCTGACCCCCAAGTCCATATTGAGCCTACTTTTGAGATTCTTGAGGGTGAGTCAATGGCTGGAGCTCGTTTCTACTCGCCGCTCTGCACTCTACATACTTTGCTGTCTCAACTCCATTCATCTTTATTTTTCCCATCCTACGACCAAAGGATATTTCTGCCCCAGAATAAGAAGATGAAACATTGACTAAGATGTGCTCCTGAACCCTCAGAAAAGTGATGATGTTCCCTAGTTGGGTCATGAAACATCTCCAAGAAAACATCCAAGCTCAGAGAGCACCAAGGACTCCACAGTTCTCCTCCTCCTCCTCCTCCTCCTCCTCAGTGATATTCAGCCACATCGGACCGGTTCGGGCGAACCAGTAGTATTGATCTATGGGGGCCCGCCCATCCGCCCCGGCACTATGCCATCCTAGTTAGGCATGTTTTGAAGCTGTGCGCATGTGTGCAAGTCATGTGTGCAAGCAAAGCACATGTATGGAAGGCACGCACACGACCTAAGTGAGCGCGCCTGCTCACATTTGTGGACGGGTAAGGAAAGTAAGTGAATAACATTCCTCCTCCTCTTCCTCTTCCTCTTCCTCTTCCTCTTCCTCTTCCTCTTCCTCTTCCTCCTCCTCCTCCTCCTCCTCCTCCTCCTCCTCCTCCTCCTCCTCCTCCTCCTCCTCCTCCTCCTCCTCCTCCTCCTCCCCCTGCAAACCCCATTCCCTTCTAGCACTGATGATGTCACCTAGTTGGGTAATGAAACGTCTGCAGGATAACAACCAAGCTCAGAGAGCACCAAGGACCTCTCATTTCAACTTTGAGCTACAAATATTCTCCTTTATCAGAAGACGGCATGATTTATTTTAAATTTTATTTTTTCAGGAAAGGGGGTGGTGGAAGAATGGGAGAGAGAGAGAGAAAAAAAAAGGGAGAGAAGATTTTAAACAGACTTTTATTTGAAACAGGAGCTGGGGAAAAAAAAGACATCCAAACAGATCAAAGCCACGAAAGGAAGGGGCTTTTTTCCCCATTTCTTTTTTTAAAAAAGGCAAGGTGGCGGGAGGGAAGGAGAAGACGAGAAGTGGCTGCACTAACCCTGGATGAAAATTAATCTGCTCAGATCTGCTTAAAAGATATTCCGTTTGATCTTTTCTATCTCCTGCTCTGATTATCCCGATTTCTTTTGAAGTTCTGACTCCTGTAGAATGGATATGTAAAATTCCATCTGCATGAAATGTGTGCATGTATTAAGATCGGACGCATTGGCAAGCTTACGTATTGACTGGGCTCTTCTGGGGAGAGAGGGGTAAACGATTGAGTGACACAAGAGATGGGAAGGGAGCAGGAAGGGTCTCCTTGTGCAAATGCATTCTTCCTTGGCACATGGACCCAGGAGGTGTGTCAAAGCCACAAGTGAATTTTTGAGAAGCAGGTGTCCGGATTAAGAGGCAACTGAGATGTTCCTTCTGAATGCAAACTGATCAAGACTCACATCCTACTTTAGACCTTAACAGAGCCGGAAGAGACTTTGGAGGTCTTCTAGTCCAACCCCTTGCTCAAGCAGGAGACCCCATACCATTTCAGACAAGTGGCTGTCCAGTCTCTTCTTAAAAAACCCCAGTGATGGAGCACCCACAACTTCTGGAGGAAAGCTGTTCCACTCAGGAAATTATCTCTCTTTAGTTCTAGGTTGCTTCTCTCCTTGGTTAGTTTCCATCCATTGTTTCTTGTCCTGCCTTCTGTTGCTTTAGAAAACAGGTTGAGCCCCATCTTCTCTGTGGCAGCCCCTCAAATATCCAAACACTGCTATCGTGTCCCCTGTTAGATTTGCGCGGGAATGAAGAGGCAAGAGGTAGGAACAGTTCAACACTTTATTTAACTCTAGCTGAAAGTAATACGGACTGCCGGCAGGCTGCAGGGAAGCCGCTTTTAAGGGCTTCCCTGTAGCTGGCTGGCCACTGACAGCAGTTTATTTCTCCCGCGGCTAGCTTAGCCAATTAGTGGCGACTATGCAAATTCAGGCCACGTACAGCCATATGTAACACCCCTCCCCTCTTAGTTTGTGGATATTCTAATTGTCTCTGTATACAAGTTACTTAGTCATACAGGTAGGCGGGGTGTTGTACAGTCCTACTGGGCCTGCGCGATTCATTAGTCCCTGGGAACTCATTGGTGGTGGACATGCTGTCTGCTGCTCCTGGCTCCCTCTGTGGAATTATCTGGAACCCGCTGCTAGGCGTGGCAGCCATTGCTCTTGGATCGTCGTCCTGCGGTCCCGGATGGCTCCGCTGGATTCCGGCTGAGCCTGGTAGGTGTCCACTCGCCTCCTCCGGTGTGTAGCCTAGGGATTCCTGGTGTCTGGTAGTCACGGTTGGTCTGTCTTGTGGAAGTTCATGCTTGGTTGTTTTGGAGGCCCCGTGGGGCAGAGAGTCTGGCTGTTCTGAGCTTTCGATATGCTGGAACTCATCTGATTGGCGTAGCCATGAATCGCCCAGCCTCCTTCTGAGTTGGTCTATATGTCGTTTCCATACCTGTCCATCTTCCAGCTCAACCTGGTATGTTTTTGGGCCCCTGACTGAGATTACCCTTGCCTTCATCCACTTAGGCTCTCCAGTATAATTATGTGCAAAAATGAGGTCACCTGTTTCCAATGACTGGGATATTTTCCGAGAGTCCAAGGGTTTTCTGGGTGATAGTTGGGGTTCAATAGGTCTAGTTGTGACCTTAGCTTTTGGCCCATCAACATTTTAGCAGGGGCTTCGATTCGTGGCCGCACATGGGGTGATATGTTGGGCCAGCAGGAACTGGTCGATTCTTTCTTGCCAATTCCCCGGGCCCATTCTAGTGTCTCTTTAGTCATTCTTACCATTCTCTCCACTTGGCCGTTACTGGCTGGATTAAATGGGAAGACGAGGATGTGCCTTATGCCCAGTTTGGCCAGGAATGACTCCATGTCCTTAGCGGTCAGTTGGGGCCCATTGTCCAAAATGAGAACATCTGGGAGACCGTGGATTGCGAAGATTCACCTCAATGCTCTGATGGTTGCCTCTGTTGTTGTGGTGTGCATGTTCATGACCTCCAGCCATTTAGAATAGGCATTCACCATGATTAAAAAAGTTTGCCCTGCCATTGGTCCCGCAAAGTCTATATGGATTCTGGACCAGGGTGCCCTTGGTATTTCCCATTCCAGTGGGTTTGTGCGAGGGTGAGCCGGTCTTGTTTCTTGGCAAGGCATACAGGTTGCCACCCATTCTGTGATGTCTTGGTCTAGTCTGGGCCACCAGAGATAGCTCCTGGCCAATGCCTTCATTCGTGCTATTCCCGGGTGTCCTATGTGTAATGTGTCTAGGACCCTTTTCTGCAAACTGTGGGGTACCACGACTCTTTCCCCCAAGAGCAGGCAACCTTTCAGCATCAACAGTTCCACTTGTTTGTTTAAAAACGGTCTGAATTCTTCCTCCATGTCCTCCTGTGGCCATCCCCTTAACACCCAGTTGATGACTCTTGACAATACCTTATCTTTGGCTGTATGGTCTGCGATGTCATTTGAAGTGACTGGGCTGGACCGTTCGATGTCTATAAGCAGGTGCAGGGTCTTCGACGAGTTCCGGTGTAGGGCAGCAGCTGAGAGCGTCAGCGTTGGTTATGCTCTTCCCTTGGCAATGAGACAGTTTGTAGCTGTAGCCCGATAGGAAGATTGACCAGCGTGTCATCCTGGGTGACATGTAGGTTGGTGTTTGCTGGTTTCTGGAAGTTGTTGGCTTCCAAAAACATGCGAAACCGGCTCATGTATGTTGTCCAATCTTCAGTCTTCGGGTTGAAGATAGCTGGAGTGGGAGAGGTTTGAGTAGTCATCCTCGAGTTTGCCGGAGCAGGTCGATGTGTGCTGTTAAGATGGCCACGGATGCCATGAGGTGCCTTTGTCCTGTTGTCTTCTTCAACCACCTTCGTCGCCAGTGTTAGATTTGCGCGGGAATGAAGAGGCGAGACGTAGGAACAGTTCAGCACCTTTATTATAACTCTAGCTGAAAGTAATATGGACTGCCGGCAGGCTGCAGGGAAGCCATTTTTAAGAGCTTGGAGATGTGGAGCTAACATCCCCCCTAGTCCTTCTTTTTATTAAACTAGCCATGCCCAGTTCCTGCAACCGTTCTTTGTATGTTTTAGCCTCCAGTCCCCTAATCCTCTTTGTTGCTCTTCTCTGCACTCTTTCTAGAGTCTCAGCATCTTTTTTTATATCTGGACAAAGTGACCCGCATACCTGCTAATTAGTCATTGAGATCATGAAACCCCTTATCCTAATTCCACACTGTAGCATCACCCCTCAAAAAACACATTTCAAATCCATGGCATTTGGAATTAATTCAGCACACTACTCGTCTTAATTATGAGAACTCTAGCAGATCTTCACCTCGTCAAGTAGGGGTGTGTTTGTGGGGCTTAACCCAGTTATTTTAATCAGCTCATTTTCTGAGTTTGGAGATTCTAATGAACCCAGAATTAATCCGGTGGGTCTAGTTAGGGCCCCATCAGCACTCTAAGATGACAGTAAGGTTAACACTTGGTTCAGCATGCCTGGTAAATGTCTTTATTAGATCTTTGACCCACCCACCTACCCACTTTCTTTTTCTTTCTTTCTTTCTTTCTTTCTTTCTTTCTTTCTTTCTTTCTTTCTTTCTTTCTTTCTTTCTTTCTTTCTTTCTTTCTTTCTTTCTTTCTCTTTCTTTCTTTCTTTTCTTTCTTTCTTTCTTTTTTCTTTTGTTCTTTCTTTTGTTCTTTCTTTCTTTCTCTCTCTCTCTCCGCCTCCCTCCCTCCCTTTCTTTCTTTCACTCTCTCTCTTTCAACTTACTTCCTTTCCTGCTTTCAGTTTCTTAGCCTTTTTCTTTTTTCTTTCCTTTCTTCCCTCCTGTTCTGCTTTCTCACTTCTTTTTTTCTCTTTCTCCTTTCCTTTCCTTTCCTTTCCTTTCCTTTCCTTTCCTTTCCTTTCCTTTCCTTTCCTTTCCTTTCTCCTTTCCTTTCCTTTCTCCTTTCCTTTCCTTTCCTTTCCTTTCTCCTTTCCTTTCCTTTCCTTTCCTTTCCTTTCCTTTCCTTTCCTTTCCTTTCCTTTCCTTCTTTCCTTTCCTTTCCTTTCCTTCCTTTCCCTTTCTTTTTCCCTCCCACTCTCCCTCCTTCCTTCCCCCTGTTTTTACACCACCATATGCCAACTTTTATGCCAGTTTTTTGCTCTATACAAGAGAGAGGGGGGGAGAGAGGGAGGGAGGAGAGAGAGAGAGGGCAGAGAGAGAGATAGGAGAGAGAGAGAGAGGAGAGGGAGAGAGAGAGAGGGCAGAGAGAGAGAGAGGAGAGAGAGGGGGGGGAGAGAGAGAGAGAGAGGGAGGGAGGGAGGGAGGGAGGAGAGAGAGAGAGAGAGAGAGAGAGAGAGAGAGAGAGAGAGAGAGAGAGAGAGAGAGAGAGAGAGAGAGAGAGAGAGAGAGAGAGAGAGAGAGAGACTGTGTTTCTGAGAGAGAACCTTAAAGGATGAATATTCATCTCCCTTTGAAATTCCATTCACCTTGATCCACTCTTTCTCCCAATTCTTTTTCTCCCCCGCCTAAGGCAGGTTCCTTCTAAGAGAAAAATTAATCAGGGATCACATCAGGAATAGGAAATCACTGTCAATCAGGGTGGGCTATATGCTGCAGACAGGGAAAGCAAAGTTGATTTCAAGAGATCGCTATCAACATGAATCTTCCCTGGAAATTTATGCAAAAAAAAAAAAAAAAGATGTTTGGACAAATACTCGAGGCTCCTGCTCTCTGCTCCAAACTGTATTGATTAAAAATCCAAAGCTTCTGGCATCCTCAAGGTCTTTTGGCCTCTGAAATTCCTTGGAATTTTGCATCTCGTTTTAATCACCGTGATATAAAAAAGAGACGTTGAGACTTTGGAAAAAGTGCGGAGAAGATGATCAAAGACCTGGGGATTAAAACATAGGTAGAAGGATTGCAGGAATCGGGTAGGTCTAGTTTAATGAAAAGAAGGACTAGCAGTGACATGATGGCAGCCTTCCAATATTCTACCACCTCTTACAATACTAGACAACACAGTATCAACAGCAGAGACCTTCAAATTTCTAGGTTCCCTCATATCTCAAGACCTAAAATGGTCACCTAACATCAAAAACGTCATCAAAAAAGCACAACAAAGAATGTTCTTTCTGCACCAACTCAGGAAGCTCAAACTGCCCAAGGAGCTGCTGATACAGTTCTACAGAGGAATCATTGAGTCTGTCATCTGCACCTCTATAACTGTCTGGTTCGGTTCTGCAACCCAACAAGACAGACACAGACTTCAGAGGATAATCAGAACTGCAGAAAAAACAATTGCTACCAACCTGCCTTCCATTGAGGACCTGTATGCTGCACGAGTCAAAAAGCGGGCCGTGAAAATATTTACTGACCCCTCGCATTGACTGGGTGACTTTGGGCCACTCACCAGAAGATGGTGAGTTCTAGTCCTGCCTTAGCCATCAAAGCCAGCTGGGTGACTTTGAACTAGTCGCTCTCTCTCAGCCCAACCCACCTCACAGGGTTGTTGTTTTGGGGAAAACAGGAGGAAGAAAGAATATTTTGCATATTCTCCACCTTGAGTCATAAAGTAGTGCGATAAAAATCAAATGAACGAATGGATGAATAAATACATAAACTCCTCACTCATTGATGTAATGTGGTATCCAGCACATAATACAAAAACTTGTTAATTCTGGGAAGCTCCGAAGGATGTAGGCAGAAGGCTGACTGTGATCCGCAGGTCAGCGGTTCAAATCTCACCAACTCAAGGTTGACTCAGCCTTCCATCCTTCCGAGGTAGGTAAAATGAGGACCCAGATTGTTGGGGGCAATATAAATATACATTGCTTACTGGTGTAAACCGCTTAGAGAGTGCTTGCACTGTGAGGCGGTATATAAATCTCACAAAATAAATAAATAAATAAATAAGGCAAAACAGCTTTTTGAAGTGTCTCTACCCAGCTCCACCTTAAAGGATCAGTCAGGTTTTTTTTGGGGGGGGGAGTTGCTTCTGAAATCCACATCCTTGTATTTCCTCCTCCCGCTCTACTTGGGACGGTCTGATTTGTAGGAAGCGAGCCTCTTTTTGAAATTGGCCACATGGATCAAGAAACTTATTTGATATATGCCATTAAGGAGACATCAGTCACCATAGACTGGGCTCAGACTATAATTTACAGCTTCAATCTGTTCACCTATCAAATCTGGCACGGGAGAGCCGGAAATAAATTCAGCCCATAAACGCCACGATTTCTGACACGGCAGGTAGAAATGCCATTTTATCGAAACACCTCTGGGCAGAAATCGCTCCTTTAAACAAGCCGCACTTTTCCCTCAATCACAGCCAAACAACCAGTTAGGGAGATCTCTGGAGGCCGTTCGGCTGGCAAAGTCAGAGATTAAGATGCCTTTAGGAAAATTTGCAAAAGCAGAAATGGGGAGAAATGACAGCCCTTCTTACCCACCCAAAACGGGAAGACCGGAGAAATGGCTTCAGAGACAAGGGGTGAGCTTTGGTCTAAACGTGTTGCAACTATCTGGAAAGGAAGGGAGGGGAAGGGAAGAGAAGGGAAAGGAAGATGAAAGAAAGATGGGAGGAAGGAGGGAAGGAAGGAAGGAAGGAAGGAAGGAAGGAAGGAAGAAAGAAAGAAGGGAAGAAGGGAAGAAAGGAAGGGAAGGAGGGAGGGAGATGGAAAGAAAGGAAGGAGGGAAGGAAAGAGAGAAAGAAGGAAGGACTGGAAAGAAGGAACAGAAAGTAGGAAAGAAGGGAAGGGAATGGAAACAAAGTGAAGGGTGGAAGGAAGGAAGAAGGCTAGAAGGAAGATTGAAGGAAGGAAGCAACAAAAGAAGGAAGGAAGATGGAAGGAAGGAGGGAAGGAAGGACCAGAAAGAGGGAAACAGAGAGGGAAACAGAGAGAAGGAAAGAATGGAAGGGAGGGAGGAAGGAAGGAAGGAAGGAAGAAGGCTAGAAGGAAGATTGAAGGAAGGAAGCAACAAAAGAAGGAAGGAAGATGGAAGGAAGGAAGGAGGGAAGGAAGGAAGGAAGGACCAGAAAGAGGGAAAGGAAGGAGAGAAGGAAAGAATGGAAGGGAGGAAGGAAGGAAGGAAGGAAGATTGAAGGAAGATTGAAGGAAGGAAGCAAGGAAAAAAAGGAGGGAAGGAAGGAACAGAAAGAAGGGAAGAAGGGAAGGGAGGAAGGAAGGAAGATAGAAATAAGATTGAAGGAAGGAAGCAACGAAAAAAGAAGGAGGGAAGGAAGGAACAGAAAGAAGGGAAGGGAGGAAGGAAGGAAGGAAGATGGAAGGAAGATGGAAGGAAGTTGGAAGGAAGGGAAAAGAAAAAAGAAAAGAAAAAGAAGATGGGGAAAGGAAGAGAGGAGGCAAAGGCAAGGGAGGAAGAGGAAGAGAAGAGAAGGCGATGGCAGGAAAGCTTGGCTTACCTCATAAAAAAGCCGGATATTATTTTAACTTTTTCTTTCCTCCCGATTATTTCCTTCTACTCCTCCCTAGCTTTCACCATCTCTTTCACATTCTATCTTCACCGTCTCTTTTTATTAGTGACATTTATTATTATCAACTGGGGGAAGCTGGAATCCCTTAACGGACCGCATGATTCACAGGACAGCTGCAACGTTTGGCTTAACAACCGTGGCAAAATAGGTTGTAAATCGGGCGCGTCTCACTCAATGACCCCCTAGCTCAGCAAAGGAAATCCTACCCCCCACAATTGTGGTCATATGTCGAGGACTACCTGTGCTTTGTCTTTGTGTGTGTGTGTGTTTGTGTGGCACATCCCTTGAAGTCCCTCGAAGGGAAAGCCGGAAGGGGAGCTGACATTTGAACCAAGAAACCCGATTTTGCAGAGCTTATCTTGAATACCCTGGTTAAATCCACCGTGAGGAAATCTTTCTCTCTTTTTCCTCTTTTTAGACTGATTTTGATTGAAAGCAAAGTGCACAGAGCAAATCCCCATGGAAGCAAAGGACAAGACTGAGCTTAAAAATCAACCGTTTAAAAAAAACACACCCCACCCCCTCTGCTGAATGCAAAGCTCGGGGTTTTGTGCTATTGTACAGCACGGTCCCATCGATGGGGAATGTAACCCCACAACGACAACAGTGGAGGTTAGAGGGGCCACAGAGCACGGAGAAAGAAACAACTCAGGAAAGATTAAAAAAATCTATTTAATATTCACAAGCTTCTAACCCTTCCTCAGTTTATGCCTTAATAAAATTGTGCTGCAGCTTTGTTTCGAGTTGAATGCCATAATAAAAGGTAAAGGTAAAGGTTCCCCTCGCACATATGTGCTAGTCGTTCCCGACTCTAGGGGGCGGTGCTCATCTCCGTTTCAAAGCCGAAGAGTCAGCGCTGTCTGAAGACGTCTCCGTGGTCACGTGGCCGGCATGACTAAACGCAGAAGGCACACGGAACGCTGTTACCTTCCCACCAAAGTGGTCCCTATTTTTCTTTCTTTTTTTTAAAAAAATAATTTTTATTAGATTATTTACATTTAAAAAGAACATAAAAAAAAGATGAACTAGAAGATAAACACTAACAAACATACATACAACTGTACAATACAACCTCTAGGGTTATCTTACAGCAGTGGTTCCCAACCTTTCTAATGCCGCGACCCCTTAATATAGTTCCTCATGTTGTGGTGACCCCCAACCATAAAATTATTTTCGTTGCTACTTCATAACTGTAATTATGCTACCATTATGAATCGTAATGTAAATATCTAATATGCAGGATGTATTTTCATTGTTACAAATTGAAAATAAAGCATAGCGATTAATCACAAAAACAATATGTAATTATGCCAGATCAGAAATTCTCGGGCCAGTCTTTGCAAGAGCACAAGGAATATCATCTTCCACAACAAGTCTACTTCTGTATTTAGACTTGATAACCAACAAGTGTACAGCAATATTTCTCAATCTCAGCAACTTTTAAGGTGCCTGGACTTCAACTCCCAGAATTCAAAGCAAAGCTGGCCCCTTAGCTGATGCCGTCAAAGCTCGGCCGTCAGGAGTCACAAACGCCTCTCACCGAATGGCACCTCTCACTACCAATCGGAGGGCTCGGGCGAGTTGGCCAGGCTTGTGGCAGTGATGGGGGGGAGCTGAGAATGCCGCGGCGACCCCTGGGAAATGGTCATTCGACCCCCAAAGGGGTCCCGACCTCCAGGTTGGGAACCACTGTCTTACAGCAATTGATATCAACGATTTATGTTTATATAATTTTTTATAATTCACATATTTCTAGATTCATTCCCAATGATATAATTCCTTTTAAACTCAGTAGATATAATTACACTACCATAATATATACACAATAATATATCTTTTAATGAATTAAATATTTATAGCTTTTTTAAAATTTTCTCTTTTCAAGCCAATCATAAAATACATTCCAAATTTCATAATATTCAGAGTCCTCCTTTTCTTTTAGTTCCATTGTCATCTTATCAAGTTCTGCACATTCCAAAATTTTCTTAATTACTATATTTTCACTTGGGACATCCTTCTGTTTCCAGTATTGCGCAAGGCTAATTCTTGCGGCGGTTAAGATATGTAATGTAACATAGTGGTACTTTTTCTCCATTTTCTGATCTATTATTCCCAGTAGAAATGCTTCCGGTTTTATAATTATTTCTTGTTTCATAATTTCTGTTAACCAAGTTTGAATTCTATGCCAAAATTTCTTTGTCAGAGGGCAGGTACCACATATGATAGTAAGATCCATTTTTATATTGACATTTCCAACAGTTAGGTGTAAGGTTGTGTACACAAAGTGGTCCCTATTTTTCTACTTGCATTTTTTACGTGCTTTCGAACTGCAAGGTTGGCAGAAGCTGGGACAAGTAATGGGAGCTCACTCCGTTACGCGGCGCTAGGGATTCGAACTGCTGAACTGCCGACCTTTCGATCGACAAACTCAGCGTCTTAGCCATTGAGCCACCGCCTCCCCAAAAAATGCTACAAATCGGTCAATTACAAAAGGCGGCTTTACTCACAACAGCTGACATCCTGCAACAATATCTGTAACACTATCAAACATCTGGCTATTCCAAGTCCTTGGGAAGTACTCAATAGGTGGATAGCAATGCCAAATCCAGTCTAAACATCTGGCAGATTATGTGACCAACCACAATAACAGCCAAAGTAACTGCACTAGATAAAAGTTGCATCTGGCCAATGTGTGTCTTTCTTCAATGCAATAATTGTTAGACTGGAAAAGTTTCAGACTGATAATTCCAAGATAGAAGTTCCTGGCGTCCATCAGGAGAAAAGAATTCCAATCTCAGTTCCTCATTAAGTCGAGTTGAAGTCCTCCATGAACTTTTCTGTCTCCTAACCAGTGGTGAAATCCAATTTTTTTTTACTACCGGTTCTGTGGGCGTGGCTTGGTGGGCGTGGTGTGGCTTGGTGGGCGTGCCAGGGGTAGGATACTGCAAAATCCTCATTCCCTCCCCACTCCTGGGGGAAGGATATTGCAAAATCTCCATTCCCACCCCACTCTGGGGCCAGCCAGAGGTGGTATTTGCCGGTTCTCCGAAGTACTCAAAATTTCTGCTACCGGTTCTCCGAACTACTCAACATTTCTGCTGCCGGTTCTCTGAACTACTCAAAATTTCTGCTGCTGGTTCTCTGAACTGCTCAAAATTTCTGCTACCAGTTCTCCGGATTACTCAAAATTTTCACTACCAGTTCTCCGGACTACTCAAAATTTTCACGACCGGTTCTCCGCACTACTCAAAATTTTCACTGCACGTTCTCCGAACTACTCAAAATTTCCACTACCAGTTCTCCGAACTACTCAAAATTTCCACTACCAGTTCTCCAAACTACTCAAAATTTTTGCTACCGGTTCTCCGAACTACTCAAAATTTCTGCTGCCGGTTCTCTGAACTACTCAAAATTTCTGCTGCCGGTTCTCCGAACTGCTCAAAATTTCTGCTACCAGTTCTCCGGATTACTCAAAATTTTCACTACCAGTTCTCCGGACTACTCCAAATGTCCACTACCAGTTCTCCAGAACCTGTCAGAACCTGCTGGATTTCACCCCTGCTCCTAACCCAAAAGAGCCAACTGGGAAACTGAATATCACACCTTCAAAAGCTATGTAGAGTCAGATTTGATGAATCTTTGAATGAGAGGCAACTAAGAAACACCTGGAATGTAGGCTAGGCTTCTGTATAAGAAGATGAAAATGTATCTTGGAGAAGACAATTCTGTATTGTTCTCAAGGTTTCTACAACATGGACATGTTAATGAAGGATGGATGGGTGGGTGGAGATATAAATGATGGATGGAGTCAGGCAGGAAAAATCAGGTCCACACATGAAGGTCCAGTGAAATAACTTATTTTTTGCTGGAAGCCTATGCACAGGAATCTTCTCAACTGATAGTAGAGATAAGGTCAACAAAATTCAAGAGGGGTTGGACTTGTGACTATGTAGGGATTCTAGGCTGATCCCTCTTTTAACTCTGCCCCCAGTTCTGCCACTCCTTCTCCTACAGATGGATAGATATAGTGGGTAGATGGATGGATGGATGGATGGAGATATAGATGATGGATGGATGGAGTCAGGCAGGGAAAATCAGGTCCACACATGAAGGTCCAGTTAAACCGATTTATTGCTGGAAGCCTATGTTCAGGAATCTTCTCTGATAGTCAAGTTAAGGTCAATGAAATTCAAGAGGGGTTGGACTTAGTCACTTGTGACTATGTAGGGATTCTAGGCTGATTCCTTTTTTAACTCCACCCACGGGTTCTGTCACTCCTTCTGCTACCAAGGAGGTGGGCACTGCAGCATCTCAGAGGTCAATCACAAAGGCAAACAACAGCTGGAACACTTTGGGGCCAGCTCATAAGTAGCTTTTGAGGATTGGGGGAGGGTGTCTGCCATAATTTCAAATGGCTGTTAAGCAACCGGTCATAAGTCAAGGACTGCCTGCGGCCAACGTCTGTTGTACGGCTGCCAAAAAAAATTACACGACTGTATCCAAAATGTCACAGTTTGCAGTTAAACTTGACTTGTTAAAAAAATAATAATTACAGATTGGGGGCAAGAAATGTTATCTTTCAAAATCTATTTGCCATCTCTCCCCAGCTGAGCAGTTGGATTGCTGAGCGTCCCCGAGTGTGACATGGTTTTGAGTTCGTGCTTTTCAGATGAAGTTTTCGTTAACGCAGTGGCTGCCTCCCAAATGGCTGGAGCCAAATGTCAGCCGCATATCGGCTTTCCACGGGTCATTGCTCTATATTAAATAATTTGGCAACTTTTCCCCAGACATCGCTGCAGGCTAAAGAAAGAAAGAAAGCGTGTGTGTGTGGGGGGAAGCAGCGCGATTTCCGGAGAGGGTTGGATAAATGATGTTCTCAGGTTGACTGCTCCGAAATCACCAGATTTCTCTCGAAATATTGGCCTCAACCAGGATGTCATGGCTACATCGATAAGCAAACTTTGCGGACCTAACATTGGTTAATCGGAAGCCTTCTGCTTTAATCTTGGAAGCATGACTTTGACAGTCACGTAACCGTGGATTCATATTAAGCCTATTACATTGACTTTCGTAGTGTGCAAGAGTTGTGGGTGCTTCATCACTGGAGGTTTTTAAGAAGAGACTGGGCAGCCACTTGTCTGAAATGGCATAGGGTCTCCTGCGTGAGCAGGGGGTTGGACTAGAAGACCTCCAAGGTCCCTTCCAGCTCTATTCTGATTGACTGATAATATTTGTAGCTCGGGGTTCAACTGTGGGGTTCAACTGCTACAACTGTAGCTTCTTGGCGTTACAACCCTCACCCCCTTCTATCACTGATGGTGTTACCTAGTTTGGTAATGAAACGTCTGCAAGAAAACAACCAAGCTCAGAGAGCACCAAGGACCCCAGAGTTCAATTATGAGCTACAAATATTCTCTTCTATCCAAGCTATGTGTGTGTGCTTTTCATTTCTGTGCATTCACGCATGCGCAAAGTGCATGTGCCCATGAGGCATGCCCACGCGGTGCGGGAGGGAGCGAACTGGCAGTGAGGTAAGTTGGAACCCACCCCTGATCAGCGCCGTGTCCTGAATTGGAATTATAATTGTTGATTGGTAAATGTTGATGGATTATAAATGTTGATTTCCAGCACACACACACACACAAACACACACACACACACCGAAGGAGCATAACCCCAGGACATAACGAGATGATAAGTATGAATGCTGGATGCATTTTTATGGTTTCCGGAGTTGCTTGTTTAAAAAATGTTTGGGGCATTCACATAACCCCAGGTCTTGGTGATTACATCACCCAGTGACACGCAGGTAACCCTGATGTGACCTCCGGCTAATGGAACAATGTTGGTTTATTAGCCTCTTTCCTACTTTCGGGGAGTTGTTTTGCTTTAAATATCCCGAGCTCCTCTGAGTTGCTGCTGCTTCTTCGAATCCTCCAGCCTTCACCCATAATGACGGGGAGGGAATTTCGGAAGGCGTTCAAGGGCGCTGACCCCCAAACCAGACTATTGACTTATTTATGCAATTTATCTGCTACCTGGAACCTACTGGAGATAATCTTTGTGTTAGAGTTGAGCAGATCCATTTCCGGCAGATAGATGATTTTATTTCTTCCTTTTATTTCCTGACAGCGAGAACAATTAATCAATGGAACAACTTGCCTCCAGAAGTTCTAACACTGCGGGATTTTAAGAGGAGTTTGGGCAGCCAATTTGTCCGGAATGCTACAAAGGCCAAGATGGTGAACCTATGGCACGGGTGCCAGAGGTGGCATGCAGAGTCCTCTCTGTGGGCATGCGCGCTGTTGCCAGCTTCTCTTCTGGTTTCTGGCACACACATGCGCACTGCACACGCACATGCGCAAGCTGATCTTCGCATGTGCCGGAGCCCCGGAAACCCAAAGACCAGCTGGCCGGTGTGCATGCCTGGTCTTCAGGTTTCCAGTGCTCCGGCACGCATGAAGATCAGTTGTCCGGCGCGCATGTGCACGCCGGATAACCAGAAGACCAGGTAGCTGGCGCATGCATGCGCACTGGCCAGCTGGTTTTTGAGTTTCTGGGGCTCCAGCGCATGCGCACACACGCACATTCCAGTTTGGGCACTTGGTGCTGAAAAGGTTCGCCATCACTGCTATAAGGTCTCCTGCCTGATGGGGGGTTGGACTAGATTGGAGACAATAACTTAGTCCTTAACACCAATAAGACCAAGGAGCTTATAGAGGACTATAGAAGGAATAGATCAGACATCCAGCCCTTGTTTATCAATGGAGACCGAGTGGAGCAAGTGGCCAGTTTTAAGTTTTGGGGTGTTATCCTAAAAGAGGACCTGCCCTGGGGTGCTCACATTGCAGCACTGCTCAAAAGGGCCCGGCAGAGTTTATACTATCCGAGACTTCTCAGGAAACAACAACTGAATGGAAAACTGCTGGTGACCTTCTACCGCTGCACCATAGAGAGTATTTTAACTTACTACACCTGTGTATGGTTTGCCAATTGCACAGTGGCAGATAGGACAGCGCTCCAGAAGGTTAACGTCATTGCCCAGAGGATCATTGGTTGCCCCCTCCCCTCTTTGGAAGAGCTTTATAGCTCCCGCTGCCTTAAGAAAGTTCAAAACATTCTTAAAGATCCATCTCATCCTGGGCACCCCCTTTTTTTTAAAACTATTACCATCTGGCAGACGGTACAGGACAATAAAAACAAGGACAAATAGGCTGAAAAGCAGCTTCTATCCCAGGGCAGTAACTATATTGAATTAGTGCAATATTCTTTTATGTACACTGAGAGCATAGGCACCAAAGGCAAATTCCTTGTGTGTCCAATCACACTTGGCCAATAAAGAATTCTATTCCATTCCATTCCATTCCATGTTTTTCTATTCTATTCTATTCTATTCTATTCTATTCTATTCTATTCTATTCTATTCTATTCTATTCTATTCTATTCTATTCTATTCCATTCCATTCCATTCCATTCCATTTCATTCCATTCCATTCATTCCATGTGATTCCTCATTCCAATATTCTATTCTATTCTATTCTATTCTATTCTATTCTATTCTATTCCATTCCATTCCATTCCATTCCATTCCATTCCATTCCATTCCATTCCATTCCATTCCATTCCATTCCATGTTTTTCTATTCTATTCTATTCTATTCTATTCTATTCTATTCTATTCTATTCTATTCTATTCTATTCTATTCTATTCTATTCTATTCCATTCCATTCTATTCTATTCTATTCTATTCTAAGAGAGCAGAGGTAGTCCTTGATTTACAACATTTCATTTAATGTTCAAAGTGGGGGGGAAAGTGATTGTTTTTCACACTTATGACCATTGCAGCATTCTCAAAGGCCACGTGATCAAAATTTAGAGGCTTGGCCACTGACTCCTATTTATGATGGTTGAGGTGTCCCCAGGTCACGAGATCTCTTCTTATGACCTTCTGACAAGCCAGGTTCACTTAACAATGGTTTCGCTAACCTAAAACTCACACTGACTCCCTTAATAACTGTGGCAAGGGACGTTGTAAAAACGGTGTTAGGATGAGAATAAAATCTCATAGAGGCGATGTTGGATCTTTACTTGGAATTCAATCATTTAGAAATAAAACCGAGATTGAAAGTCTAATAGAAAATATTTATTTCAGTACAAAAACAATAAATCCTGAATAATTACATCTTTGCTAAGAAACATGACCGTTCAGGTCAAGAGCTAAGGCAGAAGAAGAATTAATGGTGGATTAGGAATGTAGACATGCGTACACATCATATCATGTGTTCTGCTTGTATTGGAATATACCATAATATTAGATAGGGGTGCATCACCTTGCATAGACATACAACTGACAATATTCACTACATGACAAACGGGGCCAAATTCACTTAACTGCCTGGCTTAGCAACCTAAATTTTGTGTTCAACTGCCGTAGTAAATTGAGAACTACCTGTATAGAGGAGAGATTACGGTAATGGTGGCTTCGGTTATCATGGGGGGGGTAGACTTCCATATCTATATTTATTTCGCTGGCCTGATGGGACCTCTTTTAGAGAAGAAATAAAAATAGACGCCATATGTTCACAATTCCTTCATTAGGAGTTGAATTCACGGGGTCAAGAAACAAGAAAGAGAAGAAAGGAAGTCTTCTCTAAACAGCAAGAGACTTGCTGGCCAGGATTACCTCAGAAAGGTTAATTAGACATTTTTTTATTTAGAATTTAGAAACTTTAGAAAATTAGATATATTTTTTTTAATTGTAAGAAACTTGGAAATATGTCAGCCAGGCAGGAGCTTTCATTCCATGCTGGAAGTTAAAATAAAATTCTCCTCTGTAGGATTCTGCCTCTTCTGATTTAGAAAAAAAAACCCAACAAATTTAGCTTTTGGTCTCAAAGCTTCAGGCCTAGATAGACATCAAAAAGATATTGTTGTTCTTTCTCTGCTCCTCAGGCAATAGCGATAGCTCCTTAGATACAACTCGCAGGTCTAAATTATATCGATTTTTTTTTAGGTATGGAGAAATGCTGCTAGGGATGAGGAATTGATGTGTGTGTAACACACCATTTTTATTCTTTCCTGGTGTTGAGGTTCCTTCTTTCTAAGTGGAAGTTAAGAGAATAACAGAGTTGGAAGGGATCTTGGAGGTCCTCTAGTCCAACCCCTTGCTCAGGCAGGAAACCCTATAGCAGTGATGGTGAACCTTTTCGGCAATGAGTGCCCAAACTGCATGTCAAACTGCACTCACTTGGAAAGCACATGCATGTGTGTGCATGTGCGTGCACCGGAGCGCTGCAAATCCGAAGACCAGCTGGCCAGTGCACATGTGCCTGCCGGCCAGCTGGTCTTCGGGTGTACGGCATGCGCATGAGCCCCGGCCAACTGGTATTCGTGTGCACCGGAGCACCAGAAACCTGAAGACAAGCTGGCTGGCGCACATATGCCTATTTTGGGGCTGTTTTTGGCCGTTTTTGGGGCCGTTTTCAGGCCATTTTTGGGCAATTTTCAGGCCGTTTTCCAGACCGTTTTCCGGCCATTTTCAGGGACGAAACACAGCCAAAAATGGCCTGAAACTCTGCCTGAAAAAGGCCCCAAAAGGGCCTGTTTTTTGGCTATTTTTTTGGCTGTTTTCTAGTGCTCTGGTGCCCGCAAAGAAGAAACCAGAAGAGCAGCTGTTGACGGTGCGTGTACCCAAGGGGCGGGTTCCTAATTTTTCTACTACCACTCTGTGGGCGTGGCTTATTTTGTGGGTGTGGCTTGCCAGCCATTTGACTGGGTGGGCGTGGCTTCTCAGACTGCTGAAGGGAGGGGAACCAAGATAGGTCCTGCCGCCCATTCCCCCTCCCCTCAGCAGCTCAAGAAGCCTCAAACGTGCGAAAATGCCTAGGATCATCACCGCGCGTTCGTGGCTTCTTGGACTGCTGAAGGGAGGGGAATGGAGAGAGTTCCTGCCGCCCATTCTTTCAGTGTCTCACGCGCTGCCTCAGCCATCCTCCCCTGCTTGGTCTCACTGTGGGGTAGGAAGGCAGCACATGCGCAGTGCCGGAAGCTCGGCTTCTGAGCATGCGCAGAAGAAAATGTAAAAAAAATGTAATTTTTTTTTAAAAAATGGTGGCGCCCAGGCAACCGACCGCACCGGTACTGTGATGTCACCAGCGGGCCGCTACCGGTGCTATAGAGTGGACCGCACTGGTAGGAACCCACCACTGTGCCCACAGAGAGGGCTCTGCATGCCACCTCTGCATGCATGCCATAGGTTCGCCATCATGGCCCTATCGCATTTCAGACAAATGGTTGTCCAATCTCTTCTTAAAAACTTCCAGTGTGGGAGCATTCACAACTTCTGGAGGCAAGCAGTTCCACTGATTAATTGTTCTAACTGTCAGGAAATTTCTCCTTAGTTCTAGGTTGGTGAGGAAATCTTGGTAAGTGAGACAGTTGTTAAGAGAGTTTTGCCCCATTTGGCGATCTTCCTCATCACGGTTGTTAAGTGAATCACTGCATTTATTAAGCCAGTCACATGGTTGTTAAGTGAATCTGGCTTCCCCATTGACTTTGCTTGTCAGGAGGTCGCAAAAGGGGATCCCGTGACCCAGGGACACGCTGCAACCATCATAACTATGAGTCAATAGGGTTTAAATTTTAATCACGTGACCAGGGTGATGCTGCAATGGTCATAAGTCTGAAAAATGGTCATAAGTTACTTTTTTTCAGTGCTGTTTCAACGGTCATTAAATGAACTGTCGTAAGTTGAGGACTCCCTGTGTGTGACATCATTTTCTCCAGGGGTGGGTTCTAACTTACCTCACTGCTGGTTTACTTCCTCTCATGCCGCCTGGCTGTGCCATGTGGCTATGCATGCGCTTCGCGCGCGCGCATGAGCAGTGCCGAAAAATCCAAAAAATTCCCAAAAAAAGCCGAAAAGAAGATGGCGATGCATGCGCAGTGCCAGAAACTCAGATTCTGCGCATGCGCAGAAGAAGAAAAAACCCCAGAAAAAAGTTCCAACCCCCCGAAAAATAAAAAAAAAGGATGGTGGCACTCACGAACTGGCACCGACCGAACTGGTTCCGTGACGTCACCAGTGGTTTGCTACCGGTTCGGGCGAACCGGTGCGAACCGGGAGGAACCCACCTCTGATTTTCTCCCTCCTTCCCCTTCCCCTTCCCCTGCGTCTTTCCATTTTTTCAGGACGTGATGCAACTCCGGGTCATTTAAACGGAGCAAAACACACCTTTAAATCCATCAGTATCATTTAAGCTTATATTAAATGCGTATGAATATTCATTTTTTAAAAAAAACGCGTGTCTGGAGAGGAAATATATTTAGAAGTCCTTATTAAGATGAAATGCAGACATGTGAAACACAGATGCATATTTCATATACGTTTTAGGTGGATTATTTTTCAGCTCGAAAATCGATGTACCATTAAAGGATTTTACATGTGCATCAAAATTTGACCAGTGAAAGTCTAATTAAAATATGTATTTTATATTTTGTGTGCCGCTCTCTGTGGCGGTGTGTCTATGAGTTGTTTTTTGTTTTGTTTTTTTAAAAATCATTTTTTAACCCATAATTCCAACTGCCGGCGGTTACAGCTTCCCCCCTCCCCTTAAGTTAAAAGGGAATAAGTGAGATTGTTGGTCTAATTTAGAATATTAGTACAACTCTGTGAAAATTTAGGTGAAGTACGAGATTCTTAAAACAAAGGACGTGAAAAATATACAAAAAAAATATGAGGTAACGGACCCGAACATGTTGTAAACAAACAAGAGGGAGTTACAGGCAGTCCTCGAACTTACAACGGTTCATTTAGTGAGTGTTCAAACTTACAACAGCCCTGAAGAAAGTGAGGTAGGACTGTTTTCACACTTACGACCGTTGTAGCACCCCCAGGATCCTGTGATCAAAATTGGAATGCTTGGCAATGCTGGTTCACATTTATGACGGTTGTGGGATCATGTGATTCCACTTTGCGACCTACTGACAAGCAAAATCAATGGGGAAGCCAGATTCACTTCACAATCATGTTACTAAATTGACAACTCAATGATTCACTTAACAACTTCTGGTAAGAAAGGTTGTAAAAGGGGACAACCCTCATTTGACAAATATCTCGCTTAGCAGCATAAATTTCGGGCTCAATTGTATTCCTAAGTCGAGGACTAACATATATAACAGATTAACAGAGTTGGAAGGGACCTTGTAGGTCATCTAGTCCAACCCCCTGCTCAAGTAGCAGACCCTACACCACTTCTGACAAATGGCAGTCCAGTCTCTTCTTGAAAGCCTTCAGTGATGAAGCTCCCACAACTTTGGAAGGCAACTTCTGTTCCATTGGGTTGATTGTTCTCACTGTCAGAAAATTCCTCCTTATTTCCAGGTTGAATCTCTCCTTGTTCAGCTTCCATCCATTATTCCTTGTCTGGACTTCAGATGCTTTACTTCCTAGCTGTACTTCCTTTTCTCTGTCTGTCCTCACACCTTCAATTTTCCTGGCTTAGTATTTCTGTCGGCCTTACCAGGTAGACCACACAGGGGACACAACAAAATAAAGGCAATCCTCAACTTTACATCCATCTATCCGTCTGTCCATCCGTCCATCCATCCATCCATCCATCCATCCATCCATCCATCCATCCAGGCTGCTAGCGATTTATTTAATTTGTTGTAGCTATACTGTACAGGTTATTACATTGATTTTAATGATGTCCACACCTTCAGAAGTTGTAAGAACTTTCCTCCATAAGTTGTGAATGCTCCAACTCTGGAAGTTTTTAAGAAGAGAGTGGACAACCATTCGTCCGAAATGGTGCAGGGTTTCCTTGACCTGTTGGATTCAATTCCTTCCAGATGTTTGGACTACACTTCCCAATGCCCAGGCTGAAATTACAGAATAACACAGTTGGAAGGGACCTTAGAGGTCTTCTAGTCCAACCCCCTGCTCAAGTAGGAGATCCTATTCCATTTCAGACAAATGGCTGCCCAGTCTCTTCTTAAAACCTCCAGTGATGGAGAACCCGCAGTATGTTTAATTTATGTGTTTAAAAGATCCCTGGTAGAAGTTCTAGATTAGAATAAGCTGAAGCAGGATTAGGGCAGCCACAAGAAGAGAGTCTATCAAATGAAATGAGAGTAAAAGTCGTCTGCTTTGTGTCCGATGGCAATTTGGCGTTTTGGAGAGGGGACTTCAACCAGGAGAAACCTGATCCAATTCCTTCTTCAGATCATATATATTTTTTTAGGTTTTCAGGATGGCCTGAAAATTAATGCTAGATGGGAGAAAATAAGAAAGGCTGCTGCGATGTCATGAGACTCCCCTCCCGATGTGGTGCATTTGATAAAAAAAGAAAGAAAAAGAAAAAGAAAAGGGAGATGGGATAAAGAGAGGAAAATGGAAAAAAAAGGTGTGATGGATTGACATCTTAGCATCAGAGCCCGGCACTTTCAGTTTTTTCCTCCCCTTCTCCCTGATTATTTCCCTTTTGGCATGGTGGAAGAGAGGAAACAATATTTGAAGTGAGAAAATAAGGCTCGCAGAGGGGAGAGGAAAAGACTAAATAGATTTACTAGCTGCCCAGAATGAGGAAGGAGAAGCCATCTGGGAGAGCAGCATGAAAAGACACAGCAATTCTTGGAATGAGTTTGCCGGCTTCTAAATGGGATGCTTTGTCTGTCTCAGGCTGAGCTACTGTGTGGCTCCCTGGACTCTTCAACTGATGCAGAGTCTACCGCTAAAAGGAGGCACAAGCATGGGAGGAGGAAAGAGAGAGAGAGAGAGAGGGAGGGAGGGAGGGAGGGAGAGGGAGAGGGAGAGAGAGGGGGGGGGGAAAGAAAGAGAGAGGAAGGAAGGAAGGAAGGAAGGAAGGAAGGAAGGAAGGAAGGAAGGAAGGAAGGAAGGAAGGAAGGAAGGAAGGAAGGAAAGGAGGGGGAAGGAAGGGGATAGACAGGGGACTGGAGGAAAGGGGAGAGGAGAGGAGAAGGAGAGGGAGAGGGAGGAAGGAAAAGAAAGGGGAAGAGGAAGGAAGGAAGGAAGGAAGGAAGGAAGGAAGGAAGGAAGGAAGGAAGGGGATAGACAGGGAAGTGGAAGAAAGGGGAGAGGAGAGGGAGAAGAGAAGAGAGGAGAGGAGAAGAGAAGAGAAGAGAAGATGAGAGGGAGGGAGGGAGAAGGGATGAGAACAAGGGCAGGAGAGAAGGAGGGAGAAGGAATGGGAACATATCAGACATTAACACAATTGAGAATGTCCAGAGATACTTCACAAGAAGAGTATTACATTCCTCTGTTCACAACAGAATACCTTATGAAACCAGACTTGAAATTTTGGGACTTCAAAATTTAGAACTCCGCCGCCTTTGATCTGACCTAAGTGTAGCTCACAAAATTATCTGCCACAACGTCCTACCTGTTAACGACTACTTCAGCTTCAACCGCAATAACACACGAGCTCACAATAGATACAAACTTAATGTAAACCGCTCCAAACTTGATTGCAAAAAAGACTATCTACCATCGACCTCACCCCATTCCTAAGAGGTCGGTAAGGGGCGTTCATAAGCACACAAACATGCCTACCATTCCTGTCCTAATGTACCCATATATTCATACCTCTTTTACTCTTATTCATGCTTGTACTATTACATATATATATATTCAATCATGTTTTACTGTTTATACTTTGCTTATAATCATATACGCTTGACAAATAAACAAATGCAAACATATGTCTAATGCGTAATGAAGAGAAAGACTAGGGGTGACATGAGTCTTCCAGTAGAAAGAAGAAGGGGTCAACCTATTCTCCAAAGCACCTGAAGGTAGGACAAGAAGCAATGGATGGAAACGAGGGGTGGGTTCCACTTGCCTTCCCTACCGGTTCGTGCATTTCCCTACCGGAAATGATCCTCTGTGCATGCGCAGAGGTTTTTTTTGCAAGCCGCGGCAACCGGAGGACTGATTCGGGAGCGTGGACCACCGGTCATCGCTGCCGATTTGGCGAGCGGTGGTAAATTTCCACTACAGGTTCTAAAGAACCGGTCCGAACCGACAGCAACCCACCACTGATGGAAACTAATCAAGAAGAGAGTCAACCTTGAAATAAGGAGGAATTTCCTGACAGTGAGAACAATCAACCAGTGGGACTGGCTGCTCCAACACTGGAGGTTTTTTAAAGAAGAGATTGGGCGACCATTTGTCTGAAATGTTACAGGGTTTTCTGCTCGAGCATGGGGGTTGGACTAGAAGACCTCCAAGGTCCCTTCCAACTCATTATTCTGTTATTCTGTTGATTTTTCCCTGGTGTTGTCAGCGTGGGAAGCTTGCTGCTAATGTTGTAATCATGCAGCAGCCTCCGTCCAGCTTTGTTCACAACTCCCCAGCGCAGTGTACGATTCCATGCCTTACATGACTCAATGACATGTATGAGTTATACTGCTATTAGGTTATAAGTAGGACTGATGGATTGCACAAAAGCTGCTATAGATCCTACCTACGCCTGGCACTCAAGTTCCATTTCCCCCCCTTACCTGTAGTATAAAAAGTGAAGGATTTACTTATTTTTTTGTGTTTGTCAAAGTGGGAGGATGGAAGAGAGGAGGAGGAGGAAAGGCGCAGGAAAAAGAATAGCAGGCCACCAAGGTGCTAAAAGGGGGTGAGTTAAAAGGGAGTAGAAGCGTCAAAACCTATCTTCGGAAATAAAGGTCCAGCGTTCTTCTAAAATCCCTGCTAAGTGGGAGAGGGATGAAAGAGGCATGGGCAAGAAACAACGGATGGAAACTGATCAAAGAGAGAAGCAACCTGGAATTAAGGAGAAACTTCCTAACAGGGAGGACAATTAATCAGGGGAACAGCTTGCCACCAGAAAACATGGGTGCTTCATCACTGGAGGTTTTCAAGTATAGATTGGACAGACACTTGTCTGAAATGGGATAGGGTCTCCTGCTTGAGTAGGGGGCTGGACTAGAAGACCTCCAAGGTCCATTCTATTCTATTCTATTCTATTCTATTCTATTCTATTCTATTCTATTCTATTCTATTCTATTCTATTCTATTCTATGCTATGCTATGCTATGCTATGCTATGCTATGCTATGCTATGCCATGCCATGCCTGCCATGCCATGCCATTCCTAGAATAGAATAGAATAGAATAGAATAGAACAGAACAGAACAGAACAGAACAGAATAGAATAGAATAGAATAGAATAAGACAGTTGGAAGGGACCTTGGAGGTATTCTATTCTATTCTATTCTATTCTATTCTATTCTATTCTGTTCTATTCTATTCTATTCTATTCTATTCTATTCTATTCTATTCTATTCTATGCCATGCCATGCCTGCCATGCCATGCCATTCCTAGAATAGAATAGAATAGAACAGAACAGAACAGAACAGAACAGAATAGAATAGAATAGAATAGAATAGAATAGAATAAGACAGTTGGAAGGGACCTTGGAGGTATTCTATTCTATTCTATTCTATTCTATTCTATTCTATTCTATTCTATTCTATTCTATTCTATGCCATGCCATGCCTGCCATGCCATGCCATTCCTAGAATAGAATAGAATAGAATAGAATAGAATAGAATAGAACAGAACAGAACAGAACAGAATAGAATAGAATAGAATAGAATAGAATAAGACAGTTGGAAGGGACCTTGGAGGTATTCTATTCTATTCTATTCTATTCTATTCTATTCTATTCTATTCTATTCTATTCTATTCTATTCTATTCTATTCTATGCCATGCCATGCCTGCCATGCCATTCCTAGAATAGAATAGAATAGAATAGAATAGAATAGAATAGAACAGAACAGAACAGAACAGAACAGAATAGAATAGAATAGAATAAGACAGTTGGAAGGGACCTTGGAGGTATTCTATTCTATTCTATTCTATTCTATTCTATTCTATTCTATTCTATTCTATTCTATTCTATTCTATTCTATTCTATTCTATTCTATTCTATTCTATTCCCATTCCCATTCCATTCCATTCTATTCTGTTCTATGTTGGGAAGTATAGTTCAAACATCTGGTAATAATTGAATCCAACAGGTCAGGTTTTGAGGAGATGGAGATTGGAACGAATGGACCATAATATTCTTTTTGTCCACTGAGTGATCACTTGGCTACTAGGTGCAGATTCCATCAACTGCCATCTGTCAGAAATAGTGTAGGGTCTCTTGCTTGGGCGGCGGGGGTGGGTGGGTGGACTAGATGATCTACTAGGTCCCTTCCAACTCTCTTCATCTGTTATCCAATTCAGGGAGCCCAGCGCTGCTCAGGTTTTTTAACTTAAAAAAAAAGGGAATTGATTTTCACTAGTCACAATGTAATGTTTACCAACAAAATACAGCTCCCCAGTGGGGGATTTTTTTTTCCTCCCAGGAAAATCTGTGGATCTCCTTCCAAGCCAAGATGAATGCCAGGCTAGCGTTCAGTCCTACTACAGATACACACAAAAAACTTCCCCAAATTCCCACTCAGCAGAATATCTGATAGGAGCAGGAGTGGATTCCTCCCGGTTCACACCCACCCAGTCATATGACCACCCAGCAACTCCCACCCAGTCACATGACCGCAAAGCCACTCCCACCCAGTCACAGGACTGCCAAACCACCCCCAACCAATCACATGACCATGAAGCCACGCCCACCGTCACATGACCATCAAGCCACACCCATAAAATAAGCCACACCCACAGAGTGGTAGTAGGAAAAATTGGGAACCCACCCCTGGATAGGAGGAGTTTTCTTCTCTCATCATTGACCGTGTCTGGGACTCTGTTCTGAGTGCAAAACTGCTTTTTATGGACTTATGGGGAGAACAACCATATTTATCACTGTCGCATTTTTGCTGCTGTTTTGACGCGATTGCATTACGGTTGCAAGTTATGCAAGTCGTCTCTGAGTTCTTGGTTGAAGAAGGAAGAAGAGAGCTGGTTCTGATTAGACTACTACAACAGACTTACAGGGGGCTGCCCTTGAAGACCATCTGGAAGGTTCAGAGGGTCCAGAGCGAAGCACTGCGTGTAGTTATGGGCAAAGGTCACTATACCCATGGGGCACCTCCATTCCAGGAGCTGCATTTCACGAGGTGGCCTTCAAAGTCCTGGGGATCGCCTTTAAAGCCCCAATTGCACAGGCTTACTGGCAGAGCTGCCTTTTGTCGTGAAATCTACCTGTCACACATTTTCCCATGGAGCGGATGGATGCTCCACTTCTCCTACTTTAAACTTTGCTATCTCTTGGGATCTAGGAAATGTGCCTTTCGAGTAACTGCTCCAGCAAAACAAAGAAAGAAAGAAAGAAAGAAAGAAAGAAAGAAAGAAAGAAAGAAAGAAAGAAAGAAAGAAAGAAAGAAAGAAACATACATACATACATACATACATACATACATACATACATACATACATGCATATGTTCTCCCTCTCTTGTTACCCTTTCTCTCTCCTCCTTCTCTTGCTTCTATTTTTCTCTCCTCCTTCCCTTTCTTCTTCTCCTTCTTCTATTTCTCTCTCCTCCTTCTCCTTCTCTTGCTCCCACTTTTCTCTCCTATTCCTTTTCCCTTTCCTTCTCCTTCTGCTTCTTCTTCTTCTTCTCTTTCTCTTGCTTCCATTTTTCTCTCCTCCTCCTCCTCCTTTTCCTGCTCCCCTTTTTCCTCTCCTCCTTCTCTTGCTCGCATTCTCTCCTATTCCTTTTCCCTTTCCTTCTCCTTCTCCTTCTGCTTCTTCTTCTCTTGCTCCCCTTTCTCTCTCCTATTCCTTCTTCTCTTGCTCCCATTTCCCCCCTTTTCCTCCTCCTCCTCCTCCTTCTACCCATCATTCCCCTCCTCCTCCTCTTTCTTTTCATCTTCATCCTCCTCCTCCTCCTCCTCCTCCTCTTTCTACCCATCATTCCCCTCCTCCTCCTCTTTCTTTTCCTCCTCCTCCTCCTCCTCCTCCTCCTCTTTCTACCCATCATTCCCCTCCTCCTCCTCTTTCTTTTCCTCTTCATCCTCCTCCTCTTCCTCCTCCTCCTTCTACCCATCATTCCCCTCCTCCTCCTCTTTCTTTTCATCTTCCTCCTCCTCCTCCTCCTCCTCCTCCTCCTCCTCCTCCTCCTCTTTCTACCCATCATTCCCCTCCTCCTCCTCTTTCTTTTCCTCCTCTTCCTCCTCCTCCTCCTCCTCCTCCTCCTCTTTCTACCCATCATTCCCCTCCTCCTCCTCTTTCTTTTCCTCTTCATCCTCCTCCTCTTCCTCCCACCTCTCTCTGTCTCCTCCACTCCATCTCCATCTCCCCCTCCCTCTTTCTCCTTTGCTTGTAGCCTCCATAACTCTTTCTTCCTACCAAAGAACCTTGTATCTATAATGGATCATTTCCTTCTGGAAATGCGCTGCTCTCCTGGCAGGAGAGAGGGGCAAGCCATTGGTTGAAGAGATATGGGATCTAATGTGCCTGGGATATTTTCAGAATTGCTTCTGCTTGACATAGCTGAACAGGTCAAAATGGGGGTGAGCCAAGCAATGAATAGCTATAAAATCTCCTCTTGTCACATCTGATTTAGCAAATGAACTCTGAGGCCCTGACTGAAAATAAAGCAAGTGAAAATAGCCAGTACCTTTAATTCACACAGACATCCACTGGCTTGGTGTGGAGAAGATGTGAATCATCAAAGGGTAGATAGAAACATCTAAGGTAGCCCAACCATCTTGGCTAAATGATCTGAAGGGGAAATGCACCATCACCTGAGCTAAGGGATTTAATTTAATTCAATTTGATTTATTTATTTACATTCCTGCCTTTATAATTTTTTTTTACAAATAATTCAAGGGATAAAAAATAATAATCAACACACCTTCCTCCTTCTCCTTTCCCCACAACAACAACATTGTGAGGTAGGTTGTGCTGAGAGAGAGGGACTCAGCTGGCTTTCATGGCTAAGGACAGAACTAGAATTCACCATCTCCTGGTGATTGGCTCAAAGTCACCTAGATGGCTTTCGTGGCTAAGGCGGAACTAGAACTTACTGTCTTGGGGTGATTGGTCCAAAGTCACCCAACTGGCTTTTATGGCTAAGGCGGGACTAGAACTCCCAGTCTCCTGGTGATTGGCTCAAAGTCACCTAGATGGCTTTCGTGGCTAAGGTGGAACTAGAACTCACTGTCTCCTGGTGATTGGCCCAAACTCATCCAGCTGGCTTTTATGGCTAAGGCAAGACTAGAACTCACCATCTCCTGGTTGTTGGCCCAAAGTCACCCAGTTGGCTTTTATGGCTAAGGCGGGACTAGAACTCCCAGTCTCCTGGTGATTGGTGCAAAGTCACCCAGCTGGCTTTTGTGGCTAAGGCAGAACTAGAACTCCCAGTCTCCTGGTTATCGATCCAAAGTCACCCAGCTGGATTTAATGGCTAAGGTAGGACTAGAACTCACAGTCTCCTGCTTTCTAGCCTGGTGCCTCAACCACTAGATCAAACCATTTCCCAGAAGGCTTCCTGGATTCACTACATAATGAAGCAGCATCACATTTGGGATGGTTGGTCCAGGAAGTGTCAGGAAAAAAGATGTTTTGTGTGAAAAGCCAAGCACCGATGGAAGTATTTGGGGCTTTCAAAAGATTAAAGAAAGATAACTCTTCTTCAGCATCTGTGCTGAAGAAGAATCAAAAGGAGCATCTCCCTTGATCTTGATTCGGTCTTACGCAGGGAAAAATGTTTGAATACTGCCAAATAAGGCAATTCCTTCCGCCTCTCCCTCCCTCCCTCCCCTGCCCTGCCCTCCCCTTCCACCCCAGAGGACAGACTCAAAATCCAGAGGGACCTCGACAGACTCGAACACTGGGCCCAAACCAATAAAATGAAATTTAACACAGAGAAAAGCAAAATTCTGCACCTAGGCAAGAAGAATCAAAAATACACATACAAACTGGGCGAAACCACACTCAATAGCAGCGATTGTGAGAGGGATCTCGGAGTCCTGGTAGACAGCCAACTAAATATGAGCCAGCAGTGTGTAGCAGCAGCCAAAAAGGCCAACGGAGTCCTGAGCTGCATAAATAGAGGGAAACAATAAAGGATTAGAGAGGTACTAGTACCACTCTATAAAGCCTTGGTCAGACCACACCTAGAATACTTCTGCAGAATATTCTGAGAATCCCTGTCCCAAGAGGAGCTGCGCGAAGAGGTTGAAATTCCTTGGTTTGTTCTATCAAATGAATAAAAGAAAAAAAACAGAGATGGAAGGGACTTTGGAGATCTTATAGACTGACCCCTTGATCCAGCAGGAGACCCTACAATATTTCAGAAAATTGGTTGTCCAATCTTTTCTTAAAAACCTCCAGTGATGGTACACCTGCAACTTCGGGAGGCAAGTTGTTCCCCTGGTTAATTGTCCTCAATGTCAGGAAATTTCTCCTTCGTTCTAGGTTGCTTCTCTCCTAAATTACTTTCCATCCGTTGTTGCTTCTTCTCCTGCCTTCAGGTGCTCTGGAGAATAGGTTGAGCCCCTCTTCTTTGTGCATATCTCATGCCTACATACTGTAGATGTCTCTTCTTCTGTAATGGCCAGTTTCTATAATTAGCACTACCGTGTTTCCCTGAAAATAAGACCCTGAAATTTTGAACCCTGAAATAAGCGCTTGGCCTTTGTGGCAGCTCCTCAAATATCGGAAGACTGCTATCATGTCACACATATAGATGCCCACATACTGTATCTTTGTTGCTTTCAGAGACCCAAAAAGCAACTACAAGAAAGACGCTGGCCCTGACAGGTCAAAAGGAAAGAGGGCAGACTGGATTTGCTACCAGGTGCAAATTTACATCAAGGCCACCTTTGATTTCGACAGGTTAACCACCGGCCTGGTGAAGTTGGCATATCCTTTCATAAGTTGTCAGCGTTTCTCCTAAGCGTGACTTCCTATTATAGCTGACTCGCGTCTTATAAAAATTCATAAACTCTGCCGGCGTTTCCACGGTGACTTGACGGCGTAATCTCCCATCATCTCAGCTTCTCGGTGACAATGACAAGGGGAAGATGGATTTATCAAAGACGTGAAGGCATGTTTATGACCCTGCTTTGCATAAGCGGGTGTTTGATCCAGAGGCTGCAGAGTTGCAAATAGCTTGGGAGTTCATCCCTCCAAGGCTGGCTATTTTGACAGGTAGAAGTGATATTTGGAAATGCAAATGGGAGATAGATAGATAGGTAGGTAGATAGGTAGGTAGGTAGGTAGATAGATGATAGATAGATAGATAGATAGATAGATAGATAGATAGATAGATAGATAGGTAGAGATAGGTAGGTAGGTAGGTAGGTAGGTAGATAGATAGATAGATAGATAGATAGATAGATAGATAGATAGATAGATAGATAGATAGATAGATAGATAGATAGATAGATAGGTAGAGATAGGTAGAGATAGGTAGGTAGGTAGGTAGGTAGGTAGGTAGATAGATAGATAGATAGATAGATAGATAGATAGATAGATAGATAGATAGATAGATAGATAGATAGATAGATGTAGGTAGGTAGGTAGGTAGGTAGGTAGGTAGGTAGGTAGGTAGATAGATAGATAGATAGATAGATAGATAGATAGATAGATAGATAGATAGATAGATAGATGGATAGATGATAGATAGATGATAGATAGATGATAGATAGATAGAATAGATGGATAGAATAGATGGATAGATGGATAGATGATAGATAGATAGATGATAGATAGATGATAGATAGATAGATAGATAGATAGATAGATAGATAGATAGATAGATAGATAGAGTAGATAGATGATCTCTCTCTCTCTCTCTCTCTCTCTCTCTCTCTCTCTCTCTCTCTCTCTCTCTCTCTCTCTCTCTCTCTCTCTCTCTCTCTCTCTCTCTCTCTCTCTGTCTCTCTCTTTCTCTCATCTATCTTTCATCAACAGACACACTGACCTACAACCAGCCTACAAACCCCTCAGAATTCAAATCAACTCCACAGCCAACCAGAGATGGCACTGACCCTCAACCAACTCACGCAAACCTGCCACCAGTATTTCCCCTCCCACTGACCCTCACCTGACATGACCTCCCCTTCACAACCCATCACAAGACCCTCACTTGACACAACTCACATCTGATCCATCCCAAGACCCATCCCAAGACCCTGACCTGATGTGACCGTCGCCTGACATGACCTCCCCATCAAAAGACCTACTGAGCACACGAAGCCATTACAAGCAGAAGAACGCCGACACTGACATTCCCTAAATCCTGCTGAAGAGGTTACCTAAATTGGTAATGAAACGTTCAGAAACCAACCCACAAGCACAGAGAATGAACCTCCACCCTGATTCTACACCCGAGCTATAAATATTCCTTTCTCTCTCTCTCTCCCTCTCTCCCTCCCTCCCTCTTCCTCTTCCTCTTCCTCTCCCTCTCCCCCTCTCCCTCCCTCCTTCTCCCTCTCCCTCCCTCCCTCCTCTCTTCCAGCACATGGAAGTTTAGCCCCCCCCCTTTCTATTAATTTGTCAAGCCATCTGAAAGTTTATTCAATCAATTTTAGTCTCTGAAGTTGGAAAGTTCAGCCATAAGCCTACATTTACCCGGGGGTAAAATTCTCCGTTGGCATTTGTGGCAACGGAGATGGAGATTTCATTGCAAGGGGGGAAATGGTTCATTATGTGTGCTATCAAGTTCACGTGAAGATATAGTATCGCTCTAAATGGCACTGGTGAGACCACACTTGGAATCCTGCATCCAATTTGGGTCACCAGGATATAAAAAAAGATGTCGAGACCCTAGAAAGAGTGCAGAGAAGAGCAACAAAGAGGATTAGGGGACTTGAGGCTGAAGCGAATAAAGAACATTTGATGGAATAGAATAACAGAATAACAATAACTGAATAACAGAGTTGAAAGGGACCTTGGAGGTCTTCTAGTCCAACCCCCTACTCAAGCAGGAAGCTCTATACCATTTCAGACAAATGGCTGTCCAATTTCTTCTTTAAAAATCTCCAGTGATGGAGCACTCACAGCTTCAGGAGGCAAATTGTTCCACGGATTAATTGTTCTCACTGTCAGGAAATTTCTCCTTAATTCTAAGTTACTTCTCTCCCTGTTTAGTTTCCACCCATTGCTTCTTGTTCTACCCTCAGGTGCTTTGGAGAATAGTTTGACTCCCTCTTCTCTGTGGCAACCCCTGAGATATTGGAACACTGCTATCATGTCTCCTCTGGTCCTTCTTTTCATTAAACTAGACATACCCAGTTCCTGCAACTGTTCTTCATATGTTTTAGCCTCCAGTCCCCTAATCATCTTGGTTGCTCTTCTCTGCACTCTTTCCAGAGTCTCCACATCTCAACATTGGGGGGGGGGGGAGAGACATGATAACGGTCTTTCGGTACTTGAGGGGCTATCACAAAGAAGAGGGGGTTGACTTATTATCCAAAGCACCTGAGGACAGGACAAGAAGTAAAGCATGGAAACTTATCAAAGAAAGTGTTATGTATAGAATATATATATATATATATATATATATATATATATATATATATATATATATATATATATATATATATATATATATATATATATATATATATATATATATATATATATATACATACATACATACATACATACATACATACATACATACATACATACTGTGTTTCCCCGAAAATAAGCCCTTCCCCTGAAAATAAGCCCTCTCCCGAAAATACAATTTCCTTTGGTTAAGGTTAGGGAAACAGAGCTGGAAATCAGGTAAGATGACAAGAGTAATCTGAATTATCCCCACCTTGCTGGCCTTCCAAAAAGCCATTAAGACATGGCTCTTCCTGCAGGCGGGGTGATTTGAGACCATTAATTCCTTAGGTCTCCCCCATGTATGTATGATTGGTTTGTTTTTTAAATCTTTTAAATCATCATTAATTTTATTAATATTGTTTTTATTGTTCTTAACATGTTGTACGCCGCCCTGAGTCCCCAGGGAGTAGGGCGGCACATAAGAAAAATAAAATAAAATAAATAATAAAAATAATAAAAGAGGAGCCCCGTCTTGCTCCACGCGCCTCAAAATACTAAGACCTCCCAGAAAATAAGGCCAATCACTTATTTTGGGGTTCAAAAAAATATAAGACAGGGTCTTATTTTTGGGGAAATACTGTAGTTGTGTTAAGCCCTGCTAAAGTGAAACTAACCTTTAGATGACCCTGTTAACTTCACCCTGCTAAAGTGAAACTAACCTTTAGATGACCCTAACTGTTAACTGCAACTGTTTTGGAGGGAAACTTAAAACATTCATATTTGGGCGGGTTTTTTCAAGTATTGTGATTGGTTAAGACCCTGTGGGCCCAGAGTATAAATTACAGGCATTTGCCTGTTGTTCCTTAGTTCAGTTTGAGTCAATAAATGTTGTTATATCTATGCTAGTCTGTTCTTGCCTACTGAAGCCAACACAATAGAGACAGTAGTGGGTTCTAAAACCCTTTGCTACCGGTTCTTAGAACTGGGCCGAACCGGGAGCAACCCACCCAGCAGTGAAATGCTCCCGGTAAGGGCGGGCCAGTCGGTCGTCGCAGAGCAGATGGAGCCGGTGGTGGTCGTGGCGTGGGGCTTTCCCCGCCCACTTCCCCCGCCCGCTTGGATGCCGCCATTTGAGTTCTTTTGCCCTCTGCGCATGCGCAAAGCATTTTGCGCATGCGCAGAGGGCAAAAGAACTCAAATGGCGGCGCCTGGGTGGGCGGGAGAAGCCCCCTACTGCAACCGCCACCGGCTCCGTCGGCTCTGCGACGACCAACTGGCCCACCCGAACTGGGAGCATTTCACCCCTGAACCCACCGCTTGAATAGAGAGCTCCAATTTAGAATTAAGGAGGAACGTCCTGACAAGTGATAACAATGAATCAGTGAAATGGCTTGCCTCCAAGGTCTCTTTTAACTCTGTTATTCTGTATAATGTGAACTCCTTGAAAGCCCACTCAGATGGCAGCCTTGGAGATATAACATCTAGATGATCAAGTCGATGAATCAATTTCCCACATGAAATTGAAGAAGATCGCTTATTGGTTTTTTCAAAAGACATTTGAGGAAGGAGGTCTAATCGTGACAGAGTAGAATACAGGCAAGTCAAGAAACAATGGATGGAAACTAATCAAAGGAGAGAAGCAACCTGGAATTAAGGAGAAACTTCCTAACGTGAGAACAATTAACCAGGGGAACACCTTGCCACCAGAACTTGAAGGTGCTCTATCGTTTAAGGAGAGACTGGACAACCGCTTGTCTGAAATGTTATAGAGCAGGGGTGGCCAAACTATGGTTCTTTGAGGACCTGTGGACTTTAACTCCCAGAATTCCTGAGCTGACAGGAATTCTGGGAGCTGAAGTCCACAGGTCCTCAAAGAACCATAGTTTGGCCACCCCTGTATAGAGTCTTCTGCAGTAAGAGCTGGGAGACTTTCAGTCAAGGTTTTCCTTATTCCTACAGTAACTCACTCCTTAAGCCCTTAAAACTGCATCACACAGTGAGTGCAATGTGAAACAGGGGGATTAATGGCTTGGAAGCAGATAATGGTCATTGATTAAGATTAGCCTTGAGGAACAGGAAAGAGATGGCAATAAAGACAACAGGCAGATAAAAGATTCTTGAGCCTGGGCCAGAACTGTAACCCGAGAAAGCATCTCCCCAAGTTAAAGGGAGGGAGGGAGACGAGGAAGTGAATTCATACTTGCAAGACTCTGCTTCTATAACCTTATAGGGAAAGTAGTTTTGGCCTGTATGACTTTGGTTTTCTAGTCCGGTCTACCTTGCACCGCTGACAAAGCACTAACTCAGGGAATTTGGGTGTGGTGAGTAGCAACATGGTAAATATGAGGCTCTAAGAGCAGCTGAAATATTTATTTATTTTATTTATTTATTTATTTTGGAATTCTTATATGCCGCCCAACTCCCTAAGGACTCAGGGCGGCGTACAACAGTGAAAAATACAAGAATAACCAAAATCTAAAATGTTAATTAAAAACAGTATAAAAATTAAAACACAATATAAAAAATCATCAACAACCATTCAACATCATACATACTTGGGGGGTGAGCTCGAGTGAGTTAAGCTCTACCCCCCGCCTGCAGGAAAAGCCATGTCTTAACGGCTTTTTGGAAGGCCAGCAGAGTGGGGATAGTTCGGGTCTCTGGTGGAAGTTGGTTCCAGAGTGCGGGGCCAGCCACAGAGAAGGCTCTCCCCCTAGGACCCGCCAGCCGGCATTGCTTGGCCGACGGGACCTGGAGGAGGCCAACTCTGTGAGGTCAAATAGTTCTGGATGGCATCAGAAGAAGCGTGATATGGGGACCTTGGTGCTCTCTGAGCTTGGTTGTTTTCCTGAAGATATTTCATGACCCAATTAGGTAAACATCATCAGTGCTAGAAGGGAGTGGGGTTTGTGGAGAGGAGGAGGAGAAGGAAGGAGGAGAAGGAGGAGGAGAACTATGGGGTCCTTGATGCTATCTGAGTTGGTTGTTTCCTTGAAGACGTTTCATGATCCAATTAGGTAACATCATCAGTGCTAGAAGGGAGTGGGGTTTGTGGAGAGGAGGAGGAGGAGAAGAGGAGGAGGAGGAGGAGAAGAAGGTGGAGAACTATGGGGTCCTTGATGCTATCTGAGTTGGTTGTTTCCTTGAAGAAGTTTCATGACCCAATTAGATAACATTATCAGTGCTAGAAGGGAGTGGGGTTTGTGGAGAGGAGGAGAAGGAGAAGAGGAGAAGGAGCAGGAAGATACCAACTGTGGAGGTTTTTACGTTCTCTGAATTTGGTCATTTTCTTGAAGACATTTCATTACCCAACTAGGTAATCAGTGCTAGAAGGGAGTGGGCTTTTTTTTCTGTTTATATACTAGTGGTATAACTTGCCTTCAGAAGTTGTGAATTCTCCAAAACTGGAAGTTTCTAAGAAGAGATTAGATAACCACTTCTCTGAAATGGTATAAGGTTTCCTGCCTAAGCAGGGAGTATCACTAGAAGACCTCCAAGGTCCCTTCCAACTCTGTTATTCTATGATCTACTAGTGGTTTCCCCTGTGGATGGGAGTGGAGCTTCCAGCACTGATGATGTTACCTAGTTGGGCCGTAAAATGTCTGCAAGAAAACCACCCAGTTCAGGGAGCACCAAGGACTCCACAGTTCAACCCCAAACTACAAATATTCTCTTCCATTCAAAGCATTTCAAACCCATGTCTAAAAATGTGCACTTCTTAAAAACAGATTCTCAATCTGGTGCCTGATTTTGGGGCTTGGAGATCCTTTCACAGCAGGGATTTTTATGGCCCAAAGTCCAAATTTTCTTTTTGTCTCTTGCCCGGGGACCAGAGGGTGTGACTGGTAACCCCACGTATCGCCTAACAGAGTATATTAAATTTGTCTCATTTTGTTGTTGAAGACACGTTAAAGGACAAAATGGCTGCCTTAATCCTTAAAGCTACCCACGATACCCTTCAAAATGAGACAAGAGATGATCGAATTGGCAGGCTTCATAGGGGTGCAATGCATCCCCTAAAATATTTAGGGACTCATTTTGTTTCTTGAAGCTCCCCGGAGGGAAATGAATGGATGGAAGAAGTAAATAAAATAAAATAAAATAAAAACCTTTGGCCCAGCCAACTCTGGAATGCTGGAAGCCACCTGTGGTCTTGTAGGTTGCTATAAATGTCTCTCATAAATCTCAAAGCACCTTTGATTGGCAGTTGATTTTACCGCGGTTGTTTTGCTAAGAATTCTTCTGCAAATAAATATATTTATTGATTAGGCAAGGGCCTGAGAGAGAGAGAGAGAGAGAGAGAGAGAGCCAGGAAATGCTAGGCATTATTAAAAAACCAAAAACATCTTGTGTCTATAAAATCCAGATCAAATTGCTACTTCTGCTCTTCCTCTGGCGGGATTCCTCCACTGCATCTTATCGTTTATCAGAGATTTGATTGGGCACAAAGCTTTTTTCCTCGCAGGTTGGATCAATCAGGCTCACCGGAGTGACTTTTACGCTATCGATTGGGATGTCGAGATAGGTTTCTCATCTTGGAAGTGGGGCAACCAGAGACACGGCGGAGAACCTGGGGGCAAGCTTTGGCCCCACCGGTGTTCCTGGCAGGGTCCTTATCATCCCAAGGTCTCTTCTACCGAGATCCTCAGTCATCCAGGTCATGGTTGTCCCGAAAGTGTTTCTTTTCCTGCCCAAGAGGCAACTGGGCTTTCTGGTTTTTCTTTGATGATGTTTCACTTCTCATCCAAGATGAACCAAACCCAATTCTTGCAACCACTCTTCATGTGTTTTACTCCAAGATCTCTTCCAGTTCTTTTTTTATTCTGAAACTAGCGTACCCGGCCACGCGTTGCTGTGGCTCAGTCTGCTTATTCCTTTATTTCTCTGAGGTAGTTGCCAGGGTCTTGGAGGTTTAAATTGTGTTTAAACCTCTGCTATCTTATCCCTTTATTTCTCTGAGGTAGTTGCCAGGGTCTTGGAGGTTTATATTTATTTATTTATTTATTTATTTATTTATTTATTTATTTATTTATTTATTTATTTATTTATTTATTTATTTATTTATTTATTTATTTATTTATTTATTTATTTATTTTCTGGGTCCTCATTTTACCTACCTCGGAAGGATGGAAGGCTGAGTCAACCTTGAGCCGGTGAGATTTGAACCGCTGACCTGATTTGTGTTTAAACCTCTGCTACCTTGTCCCTTTATTTCTCTGAGGTACTTGCCAGGGTCACGCGATGGGGGGTGGTGGTGGTCAGCCTCCTCTCAGCAGGCATGTCATGGTTTCCCCATAAAAGCCTCTGCTATTCTATTCCCTTATTTCCCTCAGCTTGGCTCAGAAACGTTGGAATAGTACACTGTGTGTCCAGCAGAGGGTGCTGGTTTTCAACAAAATCATATTTTTACCTGTTTTTCAAGAAAATCATGTTTTTACCTGTCACAGGTGTGACCTCCATATAATTTAGGTATATAAAAACACTCTTGTATTCGACTGCAACGTTGTGTCAAAATTTCAAAGCAATCGGTGAAGTACTTTCGGAGATCTTAGATCATTCCCAAACAAACAGTTACATTTTTAATAATAATAATAATAATAATAATAATAATAATAATAATAATAATAATAATAATAATAATAATAATAATAATAATAATAATAATAATAATAATAATAATAATAATAATAATAATAATAATATAATAACAACAGAGTTGGAAGGGACCTTGGAGGTCTTCTAGTCCAACCCCCTGCCTAGGCAGGAAACCCTACACTACTTCAGAAAAATGGTTATCCAACATCTTCTTAGAAACTTCCAGTGTTGGAGCATTCACAACTTCTGGAGGCAAGCTGTTCCACTGATTAATTGTTCTAATTGTCAGGAAATTTCTCCTTAGTTCTAGGTTGCTTCTCTCCTTGTTTAGTTTCCACCCATTGCTTCTTGTTCTACCCTCAGGTACTTTGGGGAATAGTTTGATTCTCTCTTCTTTGTGGCAACCCCTGAGATATTGGAACCCTGCTATCACGTCTCCTCTGGTCCTTCTCTTCATTAAACTAGACATAGCCAGTTCCTGCAACCGTTCTTTGTATGTTTTAGCCTCCAGTCCCCTCATCATCTTTGTTGCTCTTCTCTGCACTCTTTCTAGAGTCTCTATTTATGTAGATTCCACCCCGTGTCCATCCTGAAGAAAGCACAACTCCACAACACAGTCCTTTCAGCAGTTCCAAGAAGGCTCCACACCCATTTGCACCACTCAAGTGACCCTGAGGACACAGGAAAACCTCCAGGTGGCCTCAACGACTCTCTAAAAAGGATTGCAAATAACCAGCTGTGTCTGCAAGGAGTATAAATCCTTCCATTCCCCACCATCTTGTCAGAGCTGAAGAAGCTTCTTGGGTGAGAAGCGAAACGTCTTCAAAAGAAAAAAAACCAGAAAGTCCAGTTGCCTCTTGAAAAAAAAGCACCTTTGAGACCTTAAGAGAAATAGGAACAAAGTTTTCAAAGGACAAGGGAAAAAAAATCCAGGAAACCTTTTTATAGGGGAAGAAAAACTTTTGAAGCATTTCTTTAGCATGTCCTTCCCCAATATTTTTTTGCTTTTTCCTCTTTCAATGTCAATTTCTCTCCCTTTCAGGCTGGAGCCCACATTTCCATATTACTGGTGGCTGGATAGGAAATTGATCTTGCTCTAAATAGAAGTCACCTTTCCTTTTAATGCATTTGTAAAAATTTCATATCTCTAGTTGACTGATTATGCATTTGATCTGTTACAGGTTTTTTGGGGGGTCGCCTCGCAGCCAACAAAGGACTTTGCGCAACATGTCACATGCATCGGTGGGAAATGCTTTGCAATCCAGATTGCTTGCTTAATGGGATTTCCACCCAGATTTGGCATATTTCTGAGCATTTCGCCCCTCGTAATTATAATTTATGGCGTAATGTATTTTTTTTAATACTATGCTGTAGCATTAAATATTGCCACTCTGTCCGGAGCTCCCAAGGAGAAAGCCTAAAGCCTGTAGAAATTGCATTTTTATTATTATTTTTAAAAGATCCTACTAAAATAATTGGTGGAACAACTTGCCTCCAGACGTTGTGAATTCTCCAACACTGAAAGTTTTAAAGAAGAGATTGGATAACCATTTGTCTGAAGTGGTATAGCAGTTACTGCTTGACCACTGAGGCTGGACTAGAAGACCTCCAATGTCCCTTCCAGCATCCCGTTTCTGTTCTGTTCTGTTCTGTTCTGTTCTGTTCTGTTCTGTTCTGTTCTGTTCTGTTCTACTCTACTCTACTCTACTCTACTCTACTCTACTCTACTCTACTCTACTCTACCCTACCCTACCCTACCCTACCCTACCCTACCCTACCCTATTTCTGTTGTTAAGTTAGACATTTGTTGAAACAGTGACTCTGGAAAGAGGACAGAGAAGAGCAACAAAGATGATGAGGGGACTGGAGCCTAAAACATAGGAAGAACAGTTGCAGGAATTGGGTATGTCTAGTCCGGGGCTAGGCAAAGTTGGCTCTTCTATGACTCGTGGACTTCAACTCCCAGAATTTCTGAGCCAATCATGCTAGCTCAGGAATTCTGGGAGTTGGAGTCCATGAGTCATAGAAGAGCCAACTTTGCCTATACCTGGTCTAGTCTGATGAAAAGAAGGACTAGGGAGTGATATGATAATAATCTTCCAATATTTGAGGGGCTGCCCCAAAGAAGAGGGGGTCCACCTATTCTTCAAAGCACCTGAAGGCAGGACAAGAAACAATGGAGGGAAACTAATCAAGGGGAGAAGCAACCTCGAAATAAGGAGAAATTTCCTGACAGTTTAGAACAATTAACCAGTGGAACAGCTTGCCACCAGAAGTTGTGAATGCTCCAACACTGGAAGTTTTTAAGACGAGATTGGACCATCATTTATCTGAAACAGTATAGGGTTTCCTGCCTGAGCAGGGGGTTGGACTAGAAGACCTCCAAGGTCCCTTCCAACTTCTGTTATTCTGTTCCATTCTTTCCTAATGCAGACGGACTGCTGAATCTTGTCCAGATGGGTTTGTTCACCTATGAATATTAGGCATGTTTGCCGCCTTGGGTTGTTTGTTAAAAATAATAAAGGGGAGATACAAATAAATAAACAGGTCTCAATCAGGGGTGGGCTGCTGGGGGTTCGCAGGGGTTCGGAAGAACCTCTAGCTATGATTCTGTGCAGTTCGGAGAACCCTCAAATCCCACTCCTGGCTGGCCCCACCCACCCCACTCTGCCCCTCCCAGGAGTCCCCACGCGGCCCATTTTGGATGCAGGTAAGTCCAGGGCACGTGCGGCCTCCGGAGACTGAGGGGGCCAAAAATGCCCCCCCCCGTGCCATGGTGCAGGAGGCTGACTAGACCACGCCCTCCATGGCCACGCCCACCCAACAACTGGGCAGAGAACCCCTTGCTAAAATTTTTGAAACCCACCCCTGTCCTCAATCCTCAACTTCCTGCATCCTTGTAGCTCCGTTACATTTATTTATTATTTATTTATTATTCGCACTTGTATGCCGCCCACTCCACAGAGACTCTGAGCGGGTCACAACAATAAAAAATCTACGTGCAAACAATAAATCTAGAAAAAACATTAATAGCACTTAGCAATAGCACTTAGACTTATATACCGCTTCATAGTGCTTTACAGCCCTCTCTAAGCGGTTTACAGAGTTCAGCATATTGCCCCCAACAATCTGGGTCCTCATTTTACCCACCTCGGAAGGATGGAAGGCTGAGTCAACCTTGAGCCTGGTGAGATTTGAACTGCTGAACTGCTGAACTAGCAGTAGCCTGCAGTGCTGCATTTAACCACTGCACCAACTTGGCTCTTAAAAACATTAAAAACAATAATTATTAAAAACACTAAAAACGTTAAAAAACAACAATTTAAAACCCCATACAATTCATTCATTCATGGAGCCAAGAGTGCTCGGTGTTGTATTAAAATCATTGGCCCCAGGCCTGTCGACAAAGCCATGTTTTTATTGCTTTTCTGAAGGCTGGCAGGGTGGGAATAATGCGGATCTTGGGGGGGGGAGTGTATTCCAGAGAGCCGGTGCTGCCACAGAGAAGGCCCTCGCTCGTGGGCCCGCCAGCCGACATTGTTTGGCTGACGGGACCACCAGCAGACCAACTCTGTGGGCTCTGATTGGTCTTAGGGAGGTATGCTGGAGAAGGCGGTCTCGGAGGTACATCACGATTCCAATCATCACACGTGCATCAGAGGCCCAGGAAGAAAACGCTGGAACAGAATCCGGCTTTTTTAAATGGGGCGAATGTATCTTTTGAACTCCAAAAATCACCGATCCCCCACTAATTGCCTTCATGGGCGAGAACAAAATCAGAATGCAAAGGATGTATTGTGTGAATAATTGCTTTCTTTTGTCTCTCCTGAATCTATGGCTGATATATTTCATTGAGGGCTGCCAAGCTCTAATATAAGGAGGGAAGGAGGAAAATAGATATTTTTCCCCCCTCCGTGGTCCAGCACGGTAAGTTTGCTAAGCTGCGGAGACACTGTTTCATCCCTTTATTTTTATTCTTGAAATGGAAGGCTTTCAGCCTTTCCCCATAAAAACAGTGCGACCCAAACGTTATGGGTCACAAAAATGAAAACATTTCATTGCCATGGAGCAGAAAAGTAAAGTAGGACCAGGATAACTTTTCCACTTACTTTATTTGAAATGCATCAATTAAAAAAAATATTTGATAAGATTATCCTTATGCATTTTGTGATGTCTTGCCATGCTAAACATCATGGTTTTAGGGCAGAAATGGGCAGTTTTGGTGCTTCCAGCTGGTCACCAATGGGATTGCCTTCTTTTTTAATGAAAAGAGAAAAAAAAATGAGAATAATGTTGGGAGAAGCTTGGAGGTTGCGTGGCGCAAGCAACCGAAACTACGCATGGAGAGCCGTAAGCAGAAACTTTATTGCTGGTCACCTATGTTACAAGAATCTCTCCAGCCTGACTACATTCAATTGGGTCATGAAACATCTGCAAGAAAATAACCAAACTCAGCACCAAAGATGCTACAGTTCTTCTTCTTCTTCTTCTTCTTCTTCTTCTTCTTCTTCTTCTTCTTCTTCTTCTTCTTCTTCTTCTTCTTCTTCTTCTTCTTCTTCTTCTTCTTCTTCTTCTTCTTCTTCTTCCTCCTCCTCCTCCTCCTCCTCCTCCTCCTCCTCCTCCTCCTCCTCCTCCTCCTCCTTCTCCCCCTCCTCCTCCTCCTCCTCCTCCTCCTCCTCCTCTCTGCAAACCCCATTCCCTTCTAGCACTGATGATGTTACTTGTTGGGTCATAAAACATTTATAAGAAAACTACCGAGCTCAGAGAGCATCAAGGACCCTACAGTCCTCCTCCTCCTCTCCACAAACCCCACTCCCTTCTAGCACTGGTGATGTTACCTAGTTGGGTCATGAAACATCTGTAAGAAAACTACCAAGTACACAGAGCACCAAGCATTACACAGTCCTCTCTCCTTCTCCTTCTCCTTCTCCTTCTCCTTCTCCTTCTCCTTCTCCTTCTCCTTCTCCTTCTCCTTCTCCTTCTCCTTCTTCTTCTTCTTCTGCTGCTGCTGCTGCCGCTTCTTCTTCTTCTTCTTCTTCTTCTTCTTCTTCTTCTTCTTCTTCTTCTTCTTCTTCTTCTTCTTCTTCTTCTTCTTCTTCTTCTTCTTCTTCTTCTTCTTCTTCTTCTTCCTCCTCCTCCTCCTCCTCCTCCTCCTCCTCCTACTACTACTACTACTACTACTACTACTACTACTACTACTACCACTCCACGCACACCTCATTCCCTACTAGCACTGATGATGTTATGTAGTTGGGTAATGAAGCATCTGCAAGAAAACAACCAAGCTCAGAGAGCATCAGTGATCCCTCAGTCCTCCTCCTCCTCCTCCTCCTCCCATACCCCACTCCCTTCTAGCACTGATGATGTTACCTAGTTGGGTAATGAAGCACCTGCAAGAAAACAACCCAGCTCCGAGAGCACCAAGGATTCCTTCCGTCCACCTTGCTTCATTTACCTGCTTAAAACACGGGCCATTTGTTTTCCCCATCCCTTTTTCCCCCAACACATTTTTAATCATCTCCCAGCAGCCCCCCCTCAGTGCCTGACATTCCGGAGAGGCACACCGCTGGCCTCAACCACGATTTGGCCTCCCACCTGTATTTTCCACCAAGGTGCATTCCAGAAGCACAATCGATTGGCGAGCCGCGGAACAGGGAGAGAAATTGCTTTCTCTCATTATCCGCATGTCTATGTCATTACCGTTTCATATTGCATTGTTATTGACTGATGCAGCTTGTCAAGGAACGGCTGGCGGGAGGTGACACCGTGTTAGAGAGGTGCAAAAGATTTCATTAGAAATTTACTCCTCGACGGAGAGGCGTGCGGGCGGTGCTTATGTGTGCGAGTATGTGTGCAGAGAAGGCCAGCCAAAAATAATTCTGCGTTCAGCTGACTGGATGGATAACGGGAGGTTTGGGAAAGGAAGGCCTTTCTTAAGAAGGATTAATTGGGATCCTGGTCAAATCATTAATTCAATTCACAATAGAGCTGGAAGGGACCTTGGAGGTCTTTAATTTTATTTTATTTATTTATTAAATTTATATGCCGCCCAACTCCCAAAGGACTCTGGGCAGCTTAACAACAGAATAAACATTAAAAACATCTTAAACATTAAAACAATTTAAAACCCATGCATATCATTTCATGGCCGGATCTCGCCGATTACAACCACGAGATCAACGGCCCCAGGCCTGCCGGAAAAGCCAGGTCTTTACTGCTTTTCGGAAGGCCAATAGGGTGGGGGTAGTCCGGATCTCCGGAGGTAACTGGTTCCAGAGAGCCAGGGCAGCCACAGAGAAGGCCCTCCCCTGCGGGCCCACCAGCCAGCACTGTTTAGCTGATAGGACCTGGAGGAGATCAACTCTGTGGGATCTCACCGGATGCTGGGAGCTGTGTGGCAGAAGGCGGTTTCGAAGATAACCTGGCCCTGAGCCATGTAGGGCTTTAAAGGTAATGACCAACACCTTGAATTGTGCCTGGAGACCAATAGGGAGGCAATGCAGCTCACGGAGGATTGGAGTCTTCTAGTCCAACCCTCTGCTCAAGCAGGTGTTCCTGTACCATTTCAGACAAGTGGCTGTCCAATCTCTTCTTAAAAGCCTCTTGTAACTCCTGGAGGCAAGCTGTTCCACTGGTCAGTGGTGAAATCCAATTTTTTTTACTACCGGTTCTGTGGGCGTGGCTTGGTGGGCGTGGCAGGGGAAGGATATTGCAAAATCCCCATTCCCACCCCACTCTGGGGCCAGCCAGAGGTGGTATTTGCCGGTTCTCCGAACTACTCAAAATTTCCGCTACTGGTTCTCCAGAACCTGTCAGAACCTGCTGGATTTCACCCCTGTGACCTCACTGTTAGGAAATTTCTCCTTAATTCCAGGTTGCTTCTCTACTCGATTAATTTCCATCCATTATTTCTTGTCTTGCCCTCAAGTGCTTTGGAGAATATTGTCACGTAGTGAATATTGTCAGTTGTATGTCTATGCAGGGTCATGCACCCCTATCCTAATATTATGGTACATTCCAATATAAGCAGAACACGTGATATGATGAGTGCGCATGTGTGCATTCCTAAGCCACCATTAATTCTCTTCTGCTTTAGCTGTTGACCTGAACGGTCGTGTTTTCTTAGCAAAGATGTAATTATTCAGGATTTATTTTTTTTGTACCGAAATAAATATTTCTATTAGACTTTTAATCTCGGCTTTATTTCTAACTGTCTGAATTCCAAGAAAAGATCTAAATCGCCTCTATGAGATATTATTCTCATTTCAACAAATATGTTGACTCCCCTCTTCTTTGTGGCAGCCCCTCAAATCCTGGAATACTGCTATCATGTTGTAGGAAGCTCCCCCAGATTAAAATATTCTTTATTCTTAATGTTAAGAGAGAGAGAATATTTTATTTCCCCAAAGGAGAAATGGAGAAACATGTTCTTAAAGGCAGAAAGCAGCCCCAGTCTTCCTGCTGTAGGAAACAGCCTCCAGCAGGTGCCTGAAGTCTTTAGAGATGGATATTTTGTGCCCATTAAGAAATCCAGGCCAGCCTATTGATAAACAAAAATGCCTTCGGCCCAGCTCCCTCAGAAGAGATTAAAAGTAGAAAAACAAAAACTCCTAAAATCTACATCCCCCCACCCCCAAATTCTAAGGACAGGACATGACCTTTAGGACATAATATGATTAACCCACCCCCATTGACAAAGTAAAAGACACAAGGCTCACTACATTGTACAACTTCCCTGGAGCATCTTAGAACCAGATAAAGATCCACCCACTCACTCAGCCATTTGGTCAGTCACCCCAGAAACATTTTCTGCTGGCACTGAAGTTTCTGGAAACCAAATAAACCTTCTTTCCTTGCAGCTAGTCAGCCTCCATTTTATTTCCAGTGCCTTTCTCCTGGCTTGGAACTGGACTGGATTTTTCTTCCTACAATGTCAAAGTTCAAAGCCTTTATTGTCATTGTACATCATGTACACCAGGGGTGGGTTGCTCACTTACCTTGCTACCGGTGCGCTATGCATGCATCACCACGTTTTGTGCGCACGTGCGCTCGTTATGTGCGTGCCCCTTTACACGATTTTGCTTCTGCGCATGCACGGAAGCAAAATCGTGCTGAAATCTCACGAGGGCACTCGTGCGTGCGATTTCAGCGATTTTTCATTTCCGCACATGCGCGGAAGCAAAATCGTGCCGAAATCTCGCACATGCACACATCCCCTCATGAGATTTTGGCGCGATTTTGCTTCTGCGCATACGCAGAAGCAAAAAATCGCCGAAAAATTTGGGAAAAAAGATGGCGGCTCCTAGGGACCGGCAACTGACCGCACTAGGTTGGTAACCTCTTGATGACGTCACCAGCCTGCCGCTACCGGTGCGATAGAGTGGACCGCACCAGTAGGAACCCACCACTGATATATACAACGAAATTGGTTTAGCCTCTACTGGTGCAGTCCATACAAGAATACAAGGCAACATGAATAATATAAAGAATAATCTTTATACAAGTAATTAGGAAAAAAATGTCACCCCCTAGTCCTTCTTTTCTCTAGTCTAGCCAAACCTAATTCCTGCAACCATTCTTCGTATGTTTTAGTCTCCAATCATCCTTGTTACTCTTCTCTGCACTTTTTCCAAAGTCTCAACATCTTTTTTTAAAAATGCGATCAGAGGTGAGTTCCTCCCGGATCGCACTGGTTCTATAGAACTGCTAGCAAACCACTGGTGATGTCACGATGATGTCACGGAACCGGTTCTGTCAGTGCCAGTCCGTGGATGGCGCCATCTATTTTTTGGATTATTTATTTATTTATTTATATTTGGATTTTTTTTCCCGGGTTTTTTTCTTCTTCTGCGCATGCACAGAAGCCGAGTTTCTGGCATTGTGCATGCGTCACCATCTTGTTTTTGGCTTTTTTTGGGGTGGAATTTTTGTGGATTTTTTGGCACTGTGCATGCACGCGCGCACCCATGAGGCGTGCCCATGCAGCGCGGGTAGAAGAGAACCGGCAGCGAGGTAAGTTAGAACCCACCCCTGAATGCAGTGAGCAAAACCGGATGCGGCATTCCAGGTGTGGTCTAAGTGCTTTCAAATTGTGGTGTTGGAGAAAACCGAGTCTCTTGGACTTCAAGATCATCATATCAGTCAACCCTAACCCTAATCTTTAACACATCCACATCTGCCCATTCCCGGTCTTTGGCAAGTGCTCGATAGGGGGACAAAATTGCCGAATCCAGTCTGAACGACAAACCGTCCTAGCAAGAAAGTTGTGAGATGGGTTTATTTATTTAGTATTTTATTTTATTTGGAGGTTCTTCTATGCCGCCCTACTCCCTGAGGACTCAGGGCGGTGTACATTTTAAGAAAACAACCAACCAAATAATTAAAAAACCATTTTAAAAACAATTTTAAACACCTATAACACCAAACATACATGGGGCAGACATCAGATGCAATGTTGTCTCAGAATCATACCGCCTGCAGGAAGAGCCATGTCTTAATGGCTTTTCGGAAGGCCAACAAGGTGGGGATAATACGGATCTCTGGGGGAAGTCGGTTCCAGAGAACAGGGGCCCCTACAGAGAAGGCCCTCCCTCTAGGCCCCGCCAGTCAGCATTGTTTGGCTGACAGGACCTGGAGGAAGCCCACTCTGTGGGACCTCACCGGTCGAAGGGAAGTGTGAGGAAGGATGCGGTCCCAGAGGTAGCCTAGTCCTAAGCCATGTAGGGCTTTAAAGATGATGATCAGCACCTTCAATTGCACCCGGAGACCGATGGGCAGCCAATGCAGCTGGCGGAGAATGGGTGTTACGTGGGTGTATCTTGAAACACCCACCACAGCACGTGCAGCCGCATTTTGCACCAGTTGCAGTCTCTGGATACTCTTCAAGGGTAGCCCCATGTAGAGTGCATTGCAGTAGTCCAGTCTAGAGGTGACAAGGGCATGAGTGACCGTGAGTAGAGCCTCCTTCTCCAAGTATGGTCGCAATTGGTGCACCAGGCGAACCTGTGCGAAGGCTCCCCTAGCCACAGCTGTAAGATATGGGTTAAGAGAGAGGGGACTGGCCTACTCCCAACTTAGTCACCCTCCAAGTGAATTTTATTTGTGATGGGCATTTACCACTTCTTAATTCCAGCTTTCTCTCCAGCCCCGTTTGCTATAGAAACGACCACATAGTCGGATCACCTTTTTTTTTGGGAACGAACTGCTAAAATTAAAATCCGGCTGGACAAATAAACTTGTGCGGTTCAGGGCCCTGCTTTCCATTCAAGAGCACAACGGAGGCTCTAATTACATTTTGCATTTTTAATAGCCCATCTTAACACAATAATGCATTCGGCTAATAGAACATTAACAGGATGAAGGGAATGTTTAGTGCATTATCTATCCCCATTTATTCATACTTTCGATCTTGACTCGGGTAGCATTTTCGATCGCTATGTAAAAATATCTCAGCTCTGATGCCAAAATTGAAGAGTCGAGTAGGCTCCGAAGCCAAAAGGCCCGAGAATTTTATATACCGTATTTTTCAGAGTATAAGACGCACCTTTTTCCTCCCTAAAAGTGGCTGAAAATTTGGGTGCGTCTTATACTTCGAATGTAGCTTTTTTTCCAGCCCTAACTAGGTGCTAACAGATCTTCCCAGCTCTTACCTTGCAGGCTTTTTCATTGTTACTCTCTCCAAAGAATGTTTTTCCAGCCCTAAGTCTTTGCAGAATTTTTTTTCATTGCTCTACTTGCTCCAAAGAAGTTTTTTTCTAGCCCTAACCAGGTGCTAACTATCTTCCCAGCTCTTACTGGCTTGCAGGCTCTTTCATTGTTACTCTCTCAGAAGAAGGTTTTTTTAAGTCCTAACCAGGAGATAAAAGAATGTGCTGAAGCTGACTAGACTAAGGATGCTAGCCAGATGAATACCTGGTAGGCAGATTGTTTTCCCCTATTTTCCTCCCCAAAAACTAAGGTGCGTCTTATACTCCGGTGCATCTTATACTCCGAAAAATACAGTATGTTGTTGGGCTTCGGAGTGAGTTTTGTACAATTTGTGATGTCTCCCTTATTAAGGAGATTTTATTAGCCTTTTGACTCACACTCACTAATCCTCAACCTTCACAACAATAAAAAATAAAATAAAAATGTGTAGCTCAGGGTTGAAATGTGGGGTCCTTGGTGCTCTCTGAGCTGGGTTGTTTCTTGCAGACGTTTCATGACTCGACTAGGTAACACCATCAGTGCTAGAAGAGAGTGGGGTTTCCAAGGAGGAGGAGGGAGAAGGGGAAGAGGAAGAGAAGAGGAAGAGAAGAGGGGAAGAAGAGGAGCAGAAGGATTATAGAGTTCTTGGTGCTCTCTGCGCTTGTTTTTTTCCTCCCAGGCATTTCATTACCAAACTAGGTAACATCATCAGGGCGAGAAGGGAGTGGTATTTGTGCAGAGGAGGACTGCTCTCTGTTGATATACCAGCAGTTTCCCATGTCATCCTACCAACAGAAGAGATTATCTGTAACTCATTGTTGGTGGGAGGGTTCTCTGTGGTTCCTTGAGTAGGCTGTTGTTTATTCCTTGATTGTTGATCTAGGATTAATCTTAGTGCTAATCTCTCTTTAACAACACCCCAATGAAAGAACTACCAACGGAGACAAACAAGCTAAGAGTAAACAACAGGCTACACAAGGGACCAGCAACACTGATAGGGCAAGCAACTGATACATAAACAGAGAGCAACCTTCAGTCCCGTCTAGCACTGATGATGTTACCTAGTTGGGTCATGAAACATCTGCAAAAAAACAACTAAGCTCAGAGAGCACTAAGGACCCCACAATCATCGTCGTCATCATTGTCATCCTCCTCCTCCTCCTCCTCCTCCTCCTCCTCCTCCTCCTCCTCCTCCTCCTCCTCCTCCTCCTCCTCCTCCTCCCCCCCCCATTTCCTTCTAGCACTGATGAGGTTATCTAGTTGGGTAGTAAAACGTCTGTAAGAGAACAACCAAGCTTAGAGAGCACAAAGGACCCCCAAAGTCTCCCCCTCCTCTTCCCCCTCCTCCTCCCCACTTCCTTTTAACACTGATGAGGTTACCTAGTTGGATAGTGAAAGGTCTGCAAGAAAAACCACCAATTTCAGAAAGCACCAAGCACCCCAGACAAAAATGAGAATTAGCCGATTCTAAACAGGCATATCTCAGGTGCCACAGAAGCGAATTCATTCTGGAATACCATTTAGCCTTCCTGTTCCACCCGCCTTTTATTCTTTCCAACCCAACCAGATGGTTGGAAAGAAGTTATATAAAGGGACTTAGGATTCTCTCCATCTGTCTACTGGCACAATAAGATGCTGAGAAAAGGTCTCAATTTGGCGGCGAAGGGGGAAAAAAAACCCCCAACATCAACGTTTCCTCTGTTCTAGCTCCATTTTTATTTTTAGGGCATATCAATCAAGAGTGAGCAGGGAAATTCTCTGGAATTTTAACCCCAGGACTGAGTCAAGGAAATGACAGTTTTGTCTCTCATGTGACCTATGCCATCACCTGCCAGCAATGTCCCTGTGGGTTCTAGGCCAAACTTTGTGCATTAAAGCCGTGGTGGTGCAGTGGTTAGAGTGCAGTACTGCAGGATACTTCTGCTGACTGCCAGCTGCCTGCAATTTGGCAGATCGAATCTCACCAGGCTCAAGGTTGAATCCTCCTCCTCCTCCCTCCTCCCATTCACTTTCTCCTCCACTTCACAAACCCCATCCCCTTCTAACACTGATGAGGTTACCTAGTTGGGTCATGAAACGTCTGCAGGCAAAACACCAAGCTCAGAGAGCACCAGGGATTCTACAGTCGTCGTCGTCATCGTCGTCCTCCTCCTCCTCCTCCTCCTCCTCCTCCTCCTCCTCCTCCTCCTCCTCCTCCTCCTCCTCCTCCTCCTCCTCCTCCTCCCATTCACCTCCTCCTCCTCCTCCTCCCATTCACCTTCTCCTCCACTCCACAAACCCCATCGCCTTCTAACACTGATGAGGTTACCTAGTTGGGTCATGAAATGTCTGCAGGCAAATCACCAAGCTCAGAGAGCACCAGGGATTCCACAGTCGTCATTGTCCTCCTCCTCCTCCTCCTCCTCCTCCTCCTCCTCCTCCTCCTCCTCCTCCTCCTCCTCCTCCTCCTCCTCCACCACCTCCTCCTCCACTCCACAAACCCCATCCCCTTCTAACACTGATTATGTTACCCAGTTGGGTCACGAAACGTCTCCAAGCAAACTACCAATCTCAGAGAGCACCAAGGCCCCCCACAGTTCTACCCCGAGCCACAAACATTCTCCTCTATCCGATGCCTGAGTGCATCTAAATAGTTCACACCATGCTTTCTTCCCCCGAGACAAATGTAGCTTGTCAGGCGATCATATTTTGCTAATCTATTTGCAGAAGTGTAAACGGTTCCCTTTTCTTCAGGCACCGAATCCCGGAATGCTTGGAGGGAGTTTTATCAACGTGGATGGATTAGCAGGAGTGTGAACCCTTCACCAGATCTCATATATTGCAGACTGTACTGGGGTAGCCTGTCATCTCTCAAAGCTGTACAATCACACCAGAGGTGGGTGGCACATACTTTAACAACCGGTTCGCCAAAAATGTGAGCGCGTGTGCATGCATGCTTCATGCGCGCATAGTGCGCGCACCTTCTGCACTTGCGCGCAACACCTAAAACAAGGCTTTTTCAATGCGGGAAGCTTCTTGCACAACTGCTAGGTCAGCCACGGTTAGTAGAATGTGTAGAGCTTGGCTGCGGGGCAGGGTGAGCGAGCGAGTGAGCCAGAAAGTGAGATATCTAGGACTGGATACCGTAGTGTTGGGGTGGTGGGCGGGGCCAACCGGTGCTCAGAGCTACCGCTTCAGGCGAACCCGTCCAAACCAGCAGCAGCCCACCACTGGATCACATCTGTTAATAGCACAGAGCTGACACTGACTCAAAGCCGAAAACTTTCACTGTTTTGAAGTTTGGCCTTCTGTTAAGACTCTGTCCAATCAGTTGGATTGGCAATATATAAACCAACAATGTATGTCTGTAGGTTTAACTGTGTTGATGTATGTAGCTTTAACTGTATGCTATTTCTGATTGGTTGATTGTGTTGCAGGTTGCCATAAGAGGGAGCTAGAGATTATAGGTTACTCTCTCTGACATGTTTTCTTTGACATTCTGTTCTCTGTTGTATCTAAGCTGTGTTTATACCTTGATATCTTTGTTTATTGTGCATGACAAAGACAACTGATAAGAAGGCTTTGTAATTGGATATTTTGAGAGAGAGAGAGAGAGAGAGAGAGAGAGAGAGAGAGAGAGAGAGAGAGAGAGAGAGAGAGAGAGAGAGAGAGAGAGAGAGAGAGAGAGAGAGAGAGAGAGAAGAAAAGGAAAGGAGACTTCAGTGTGTCCCAAAATTGGACCTTGGATTAGAGCTCCGGACCATAATTTTGAGGTCAATTTGAATAGCCACCTGAAGGTGATATTCAGGACCTCCTTAACCATTCAGAAACCCAGATAAAGGACAAAACAGAAGACATGGTGTGTCTTTATAAAGCCTTAGTAAGACCACACCTTGAATACTGCATCCAGGTTTGGTTGCCACATTACAAAAAAAGAGGTTGAGACTTTGGAAAAAGTGCAGAGAAGAGCAACCAAGATGATTAAAAGGCCTGGAGCCTAAAACATAAGAAGAACAGTTACAGGATTTGGGTATGGCCAGTCTAGAGAAAAGAAGGACTAGGGGGGACATGATAGCATTTTTCCAGTATTTGAGAGGCTGCCACAAAGAGGAGGGGAGTCAATATTTACCAAAAATAGCAATAGCAATAGCACTTAGACTTATATACCGCTTCATAGTGCTTTAAAGCCCTCTCTAAGCGGTTTACAGAGTTCAGCCTATTGCCCCCAACAATCTGGGTACTCATTTTACCGACTTCAGAAGGATGGAAGGCTGAGTCAACCTTGAGCCGGTGAGATTTGAACAGCTGAACTGCTGAACTGCTGAACTAGCAGTCACTGAAGTAGTTGCAGTGCTGCTTTTAACCACTGCGCCACCTCGGCTCTTTAAGAACCTGAAGGCAAGACAAGAAACAATGGATGGAAACCAATCAAGGAGAGAAGCAACCTAGAATAAGGTGAATCCTCCTAACAGTGAGGACAATGAACCAGTGGAACAGAAGTTGCCTTCAGAAGTTGTGGGTGTTCCCATCACTGGAGGTTTTTAAGAAGAGACGGAGCAGCCACTTGTCTTAAATGGTATAGGATCTCCTGCTTGAGCAGGGGGTTGGACTAGAAGACCTCCAAGGTCCCTTCCAGCTCTATTCGGATTGATTGATTGAATATACACAGGTGAGGCATGAAAGGATGTCCCATGCGCCTCCCTGCTTCTTGTCAGTGAGAAGCACATCAATCAACCAATGGAACAGCTTGCCTTCAGAAGTTGTGGGTGCTCCATCACTGGAGGCTTTTAAGAAGAAACTGGACAATTGTTTGTCTGAAATGGTATAGGGCAATGTTGGCGAACCTTTTCGGCACAGTGTGCGTGCCGGAAAGCGGAAGAGCAGCCACACGGTGCACATACGCGCACCGGGAAGATGATCTTCCAGTTTCCAGCACGCGCATGTGCACCGGCCACCTGATATTCTGGTTTCTGCTGCACATGCATGTGTGAAGACCAGCTGGCCAATGCACATGCGTGCATCGGGAACTGGAAGATTATCTTCCCGGTGCGCGCATGCGCACTGGTTGGCTGCTCTTCCAGTTTCCGGCACTCCCACATGCTTAAAAACCAGCTGGCTGCCTCGCCAGAACCCGGAAGAACAACGGGCGATGGTATGCGTGCCCGGAGAGATGGTTCTGCGTGCTACTTCCGGTACGCGTGCCATAGGTTTGCCATCACTCCAGCCCTCCTTTTCCTTAAACTACATAGACCCAATTCCTGCCACCATTCTTTATATGTTTGAACCTCCAGTGCCCTAATCATCTTTGTTGCTCCTTTCTGAACTCCTTCTAGCATTCGGCTTCTGTGTCTCCTTATCCCCACAATTTTCAGTCTATGTTCACAGTCCACAACAACATGCGTGCCAAAAATATTAGCCCTTTGTCTTGAAAGAGCGAAATGTCAATGCGGTTATTAGCGGTTCCTAATGATATTTGCATAGATTAACAGACTTCAATGAAATCAGAGATGCAACAAAGCCGGTCAGAAATAATGAAGAAATCCATTACCCCGGTAATAATGTAACTAAGTCAATACGCTAATAATTTTAATCCCATATTAGTCATCATTTCATCTCCTGCAGCAGGGCCCATTTTCCCGCACCTACCCTTTTTTTTGGACAGTTTTATAAATATCGCCTTTGTTTGATATAATTAATTAGTGAAATCAAATATAGATAGATAGACAGATATTGCTGGTATTTTAGAACGATAAATTAGTCATTAGGCTTAAACTGGCAGGCTGTAATAAGACTTATGAAGATAAATGGGCAGAGATGCTCAACTGTTTATAACTTTCCTCTCCTTCGTTTTTATAACACTCCTGGTGCAAAGTTTTATCGCTGTTTTGAGTGGCCTGGATGTATATTAAAAACAAATCATGTTTAAATCTCAGTTAACTTCACAGTCGGAGAGGCTTCGGCGAGCTTTTCGCTGTTAAACGGACAACCCCAAGCTAAAAGCAAGTAAAATAAAAAAGGCATTTATTTTGTCGCTATCGGTTCGTCCTTGGCTTAACGGCTGCAATTGGGAACAGAATTTCCGTGGCTGAGCCAAGAGTTTGTTAAGGGAGACACTCCTGATTTTACGGCCATTTTTGCCATGGCTCTTAAGCGAATCGCAGATGTCGTTAAGTGACTCACATGGTCGTTAAGTGAATCTGGCTTCCCTCCTTGACTTTGCTTGTCAGAAGGCGGCTGGGAAGGTCACACGTGGTGATCACGTGATCCCGGCAATCGGGGTGGATTCCTCCCAGTTCAGACCGGATCGTCCGAACCAGTAGGGACCTGCTCGTGACGTCACTGTTGGCGCCGTTCCATGCACGCTGCCATCTTTTTTTTCAATTTTTTGCAAATTTTCCCCCTTCCGTGGCATGAAAAAGGGCCCTCTCGCCCGCCCGTGTGTCCTTTACTTCTTCGCCCGAAGCATAGCTGATGAGCTACTCAGCTGTGTTTCGGGCCCTTTCCTGCTTCTGAGCATGCACAGAAGGCAAATCGCGCAAGGGGATGCGCGTGCATGTGAGCGGAGGGAGCGCACGCGTGCGAAACGCCGCGATGTGAACCGGCGGCGAAGGTAAATGGAATCCACCCCTGCTGGCGATGTTGCAACCATCATAAATACAGACCATATTTTGATCACATGACCACGAGGATGCTAAAAATGGTCGTAACTGAGAGGACTGGTCATAAGCCAAAAATTTTTGGTGCTGTTTGAGCTTCGAAGAATCAATGAAAGGTTGTAAGTCAAGGACTACCTGTATATACAGAACCCAGAGTCCTTGACTTACAACAATTTGTTCAGCGACTGTTCAAAGTTATGACCGCCCCCCAAAAAGTCACTTAGGACAGTTTTTCACACTTGTGACCGTTGCAGCATCCCCATGATCAAAATTGAGATGCTCGGCAACTGACTCATACTTATGACGGTTGCAGCCTCCTCCCGGTTGTGTGTGTGTCCTGTGATCCCCTTTTGCGACCTCCTTGACAAGCCAACTCCATGCGGAAGCCAAATTCACTTAACAACCGGGTTACTAACTGAACAACGGCTGCGGGCATTTAGAGAAAATCAGTGCAAGATGTGATTGTAAGAAAGATGAGCTGAGTTAGAGACGAGATATTTTATTTGGGTTATCTAGTTTTAGAAATTTAGTTATTGAATTTTGATATCGTTGAATTTTGATGTCATGTACCATATATATTTTTGTACGGTTGTTTCTGTACCTGTTTGTTCTATTTCTTTTTTTGAAAAGGCCTTCGGGCTATTCAATAAATGTATTGTATTGTATATGACAGTGCAAGATGTTTTACAGATGGGACCTTCCCCCAGCAAGACTTGCGAAAATATCAAATAAAATATCACCATTATGTTGGAAATGTCAAAATGCATACGGCACATATTATCATATGTGGTGGACATGCGAAAAAGCAAAAAAGTTTTGGGTTAAAACTAGAAAAATAATAGAAGAAATAATAAAGGATCACATTGATTGGAAGCCAGAAATCTTTTTGCTGGGAATTATATCGGGTAATTACGTGAAAGAAATATATTATTTAATAATACATATTGTGACAGAAGCTAGAATAGTATATGGAACAAAATGGAAGAATAACGACATACCGAATGATGAGGAAATTATAAGAAATTTTTTTGACTGCGCTGAGATGGATAAGATGACGAAAGAATTACAAGACAACAGGGACGGGTTGCTCTTACCTCGCTACTGGTGCGCTGCTCGCGGATTGTCATGTTGCGCACACACACGTGCTATGTGCGCACGCCCCTCTTGTGTGATTTTGCTTCCACGCATGCACAGAAGCAAACTCTCACTGAAATCTCATGAGGGGATATGTGTGCGCATGCAATTTCGGCAATTTTTTGCTTCCGTGCATGCGCGGAAGTGAAATCTCATCAAAATCTCACAAGGGGACACGCGCGTGTACGCAATTTCGGTGATTTTTTGCTTCCACGCATGCACAGAAGCAAAATCTCACCGAAATCTCATGAGGGGACACGTGCGCGCATGCAATTTCAGTGATTTTTTGCTTCCGTGCATGCGCGGAAGTGAAATCTCATCGAAATCTCATGCTCGCGCGTCTCCCCTCGCAAGATTTTGGTGACATTTTCCTTCCACGCATGCGCAAGAAGCCAAAAAAGCCGAAAAATTGCCAAAAAAAATGGCGGCACGCGACGGACTGGCGAAGACAGCACCGGAGCCGTCGTGCGCAAATGGTGTAATCGGCGGGTCCCTACCGGAACTGCGCACTGGACCGCACCGGTAGGAACCCACCCCTGCAAGACAAGGAGGAATCAAAATATTATTTAACATGCAATAGATTTTATGAATGGTTAAAGAGCAGGGATAATGGGAGTATAGAATGTGTAAATGCCAATTATTAAATTTATATAAATGTAAGTGATAAAACAAAATAGACCAGAAAATAAATGTGTATATATATATATAGAAGAACATATAGTAATTAAGGATATAGAATAGAAGATAAATATTTATAGTATATGTGTGTATGAAATTTGGTGAACTGATCTTCAGCTACTGTATATTTAAGATAGGAACTAAGATTCCTAATATTATATGTTTGTATGTTATGTTATGTTTATGTGTATAATAATAATAATAATAATAATAATAATAATAATAATAATAATAATAATAATAATAATAATAATAATAATAATAATAATAATAATAATAATAATAATAATAATAATAAAAACAATGGCTGTGATTCACAGTGGCAAGAAAGCTGATAAAATCGGGAAAAATTCACTTAACAACCATGTCGCTTAGCGACAGTAAATTTGGACTCAGTTGTGGCCATAAGTTGAGACGACTACCTGTATTATATTTTTCTGCTTCACAGGTCTCAGAATGTAATTGAAACATGCTAACTACGGCTAAGCCACTTAGCCACTGGTTCATTGCCAGGTAACAACAAATTTAGGCTGTTATGTTTTGCTGATTAACGGTTATTTTGGCTGGTTTCCCAGTCAGCTTTCACAAGAGCTGGGAAGGGTGACTTTCTAAAATTCCTTGACTCTGGGGTTGTTGGGTTTTTTTTTGCTGGTTTTGTGAAATTGAAGAAAGAAAAAAAATGGTTGCTTGATCAGAATGCAAACCATCACAAGCGGGATGGAGAGACGCTGATCAGAATCAGAATCCGAATAGAGGTGGAAGGGACCTTGGAGGTCTTCTAGTCCAACCCCCTGCTTGAGCAAGAGACCCTCTACAATTTCAGACAGGTGGCTGTCCAGTTTCTTCTTAAAAAAACCCCAATGATGAAGCAAAATCGCCAAAATCTCTCTCGCGTGTGCGTCCCCTCGCGAGATTTTGCTTCCGCGCATGAGCAGGAAGCAAAGAAATGCCAAAAATTCAGAAAAAAAGATGGTGCCGTGTGACGGACCGGCGAAGACGGTACTGGAGCCGTCGCATGCAAATTGCGCAATCGGCGGGCTGCTTCCCGAACGACAGAGCGGACCACATCGGTAGGAACCCACCCCTGGATAGGGCCCAGTGTTCAAGTCTGTCAATATCCACCTGGATCTTGAGCCTATTTTCTATGGCTATTCCTGCCAGTTTAGTATCATCCACAAATTTGATAAGTTCCCCTTCTATTCCCTCATCTAAGTCATTTATGAAGATATTGAAGAGTACTGGGCAGAGGTGGGTTCCTGCCGGAGCTGCCCGGTGCGCAGCTCCGGTAGGGAGCGGCCAATTGCGCAATTTGCACGTGACTGCTCCAGAGCCCTCTCTGCCGGTCCACCATGCGCATCGCCATTTTTTTCTGTGAATTTTTGGCCGATTTTGCTTCTGTGCATGCGCGGAAGCAAAATCGCACCGAAATCTCTCTTGTGCGCGCTTCCCCTCGTGAGATTTTGGTGCGATTTTGCTTCTGCGCATGCGCAGAAGCAAAATCGCACGAGGGGGCGCGCATGCATAGCGAGCGAGTGCACGCCCGAAGTGAGCACGTGCACGCCTGAAACGTGGAGATGCGCGCGCAGTGCACTGGCACCGGTAAGAGAGCAACCCACCGCTGGTACTGGGCCTAAGACGGAACCTTGTGGTACCCCACTGCTTACTTCTCTCCATGTAGACTTAGACCCATTAAGGACTACTCGTTGAGTACGAGTACTCAAATCAGATCAAATCAAATCAAATCAAATCAAATCAAACCACCCCTCCAAAACTTTGCACAGACTTAATAAACAAGCACAAGTCGCTAACTTTGCTATCTCCTTCGTTTCACCTTCCGTGGTAAGGAAGAATATAAGAGGTGCATATATAGAACAATAACAACAGGGGGAAAAAAAAACCCAAAACCCACCGCTGTAATTTGCTGCACAATTCTGTACAGCTTTCCACAGAGGGATACATGATTGAATTAAACAGGACTGTTTCTATATAATTATGTATGTAGAACATAATCTCATTACCAGCAAGATTTGCACACACACACACACACACACACACACACACACAAGTTGCCAGCGTACATCTTGTTTCTTGGGGACTCCAGAAAGAATGAATGAATAACAAAGTTGGAAGGGACCATGGCGGTCTTCCAGTCTAACCCCCTGTTCAAGCAGGAGAGCCTCTATCATTTCAGACAAATGGTTGTCCAGTCGCTTCTTAGAAACCTCCAGTGTTGGAGCACCCACAACCTCTGGAGACAAGCCGTTACAGGATTAAATAACAGTAGAACAGAGTTGGAAGGGTGCTTGGAGGTCATCTAGTCCAACCCCCTGCTCAATCAGGAGACCCTATACCCAGGCGTGCCAGAGGTGGCATGCAGAGCCCTCTCTGTGGGCACGTGAGCCGTTGCCCCAGCTCCGCTGCGCTGCGCCTCCTGCCAGCCAGCTGGCCTTCGGGTCTCTGCCGCGCATGCACGGGGGGGTGGGACACATGTGGGGGGACCGCACGCGCATGTAGGGGGCACATGCGCAGGGGACAGGACGCATGTGCAGAGCCGCACGCGCACACGCATTGTATTTTGGGGATTCGCACACGCGCAGTCTGGAAAAGGTTAGCCATCACTGCCCTATACCATTTCAGATTAATGGCTGTCCAGTCTTTTCTTTAAAAACCTCCAGTGGTGGAGCACCCACAACATCTGAAGGCAAGCTCTTCTACTGTTTAATTGTCCTCACTGTTAGGAGAAGTCTGTAGAGATTCTCAGTCATCCAGGTCATGGTTGACCCAAAGGTGCTTTTTTCAGGAGGCAACTGGACTTTTTGGTTGTTTTTTTTCCTTTGAAGATATTTTACTTCTCATCCAAGAAGCTTCTTCAGCTCTGACAGGAGGGTTCCTAGTCAGCTGGGTACCTTTTTCTTCTCCCTTCTTTTCAAAAAAGTTTTGGGGCTTGGATGGCATGGCCTCAGCTGCCATCTTGCCTTTGTCTGCTGAAAAATATTCCCCCCCTGACTGATTGTGTAGTCCAGTGATGGCGAACCTATGGCACGGGTGCTAAAGGTGGCACGCGGAGCCATATCTGCCGGCACGTGAGCAGTTGCCCTAGCTCAGCTCCAGGGCACATGTGCGTGCACGCCATCTGATTTTTGGCTCACGTGGAGGCTCTAGGAGGGCGATTTCGGCCTCCAGAGGGCCTCCAGGGTGGCGGGGGGGGAGCGTTTTTGCCTTTCCCAAGCTCCAAGAAAGCCTCTGGAGCCTGGGGAGGGTGAAAAATGGGCCTACAGGGCCCCCTGGAAGTCGGGAAATGGGGGAGTGGGGGGGTCACGCACGCATCTGCAGGGGGGTGGGGCAAGTGAGGGGCTTTGAATTATGGGTGTGGGCACGCACGCTCGTGCAATAGCGCATACACGCACTATTTCGGCACCTGAGGAAAAAAAGGTTTGCCATCACTGGTGTAGTCCATCTGCTCATTTTTTCTAAAAACACATATTTTGCAGAGCCACATACAGGTGGCCCTCGACTGTTCATTGAGTGACCAAAGTTCCAACGGCACTTTCAAAAGTGACTTCTGACTGTGTTTCACACTTATGACCATTGCAGCAGCAAACCCCACGTGATCAAAATTCAGACATTTGGAATCGGGCTCATATTTACGATGGTTGCAGCATCGTGGGGTTCACATGATCCCCCTTTTTGCGACCTTCTGATGAGCCAAGTCAAAGGGGATGCCGGATTCGCTTAACAGCCGGGTGACCAATTTAACAACGGCGGTGATTCGCTGAACAACAGTGGCAAGAAAAGTCGTAACACGGGACTTGTTACGACTTTTACAACGACTTAACAAATGTCTCGCTTAGCAACGTCAACTTGGTGCTCAATTGTGGTCATAACTTGAGGACTACTTCTATCACCCTATAGGGAGCCTACAAATGCCTTTATAAACAGGATGTTGATGATGACAGACGTACAAAATCAAATCTCTTTTACCAAAGACCAATACTGTAGTCACTTTCGCGTTGAAAAATTCACTCTTTCTGTTATTAGATGAACAATTTTCTATCGTTTCTGGTCATTATCCTAAATTACCTGCGTTTTTCTGCGGTGTAATATTCTACCATTGACTGTTCTACAGCCTTCGATATCGATATGGTTACTTTAATTTCCATCTACTTTACTTCTCCTGGTAGAACGTAAAGTTTCGCTTTGAATTTAGATGCGGTTTTCACTTTTAACTATATTTTCAGACATGGCTTGTGGTGTGCTGGGTGGGTTTGGGCTGTTACTGGCAGTTTTAGCTGGACTCCAATTACTCAGGTGGATTTTCAGTATTTTTCTTAAGGAAGAAGACTGTGGCAGGACACAGTTGGCCACTTTTAGGCCGCTGGAGGTTTTAGATGGCAAAATCTGGTTCCCACACTTGGGACTTGCTGTTGTCTTCTAGGCCCTTGTTCAAGCCAACATTCCTCTGTCCTACATCCATCATGCTAAGTCTTGGCAGCTTTGCTCTGAACTTTTCTCCTTCCTTTCTCCCTCCCCTTCCATACCCTTCCTTCCTTCCTCCCTTCCTCCCTCCCTCCCTCCCTCCCTCCCTTCCAACTTCCCTCCCTCCCTCCCTTCCACATTCACTCACATTTTTTCTCTTCCATTCTTCCATATTTCTCCTTCCTTCCTTCCTTCCTTCCTTCCTTCCTTCCTTCCTTCCTTCCTTCCTTCCTCTCTCCCTCCCTCCCTCTCTGCCTTCCACATTCACTCACATTTTTTCTCTTCCATTCTCCATTATTTCTCCTTCCTTCCTTCCTTCCTCCCTCCCTCCCTCCCTTCCACATTCACTCACATTTTTTCTCTTCCATTCTTCCATTTCTCCTTCCTTCCTTCCTTCCTTCCTTCCTTCCTTCCTTCCTTCCTTCCTTCCTTCCTTTCCTCCCTCCCTCCCTCCGTCCCTTCCACATTCACTCACATTTTTTCTCTTCTATTCTACCATATTTCTCCTTCCTTCCTTCCTTCCTTCCTTCCTTCCTTCCTTCCTTCCTTCCTTCCTTCCTTCCTTCCTCCCTCCCTTCCTTCCTTCCTCCCTCTCTCCCTCCCTCCCTTCCACATTCACTCACATTTTTTCTCTTCTATTCTTCCATATTTCTCCTTCCTTCCTTCCTTCCTTCCTTCCTTCCTTCCTTCCTTCCTTCCTTCCTTCCTCCCTCCCTCCCTCTCTCCCTCCCTTCCACATTAACTCACATTTTTCCTCTTCCATTCTCCATTATTTCTCCTTCCTTCCTTCCTTCCTTCCTTCCTTCCTTCCTTCCTTCCTTCCTTCCTTCCTTCCTTCCTTCCTCATCCACACATTTTTCTCTTCCATTCTCCCTTCCTTGTCCTTCCTTCCTTCCTTCCACATTCACACATTTTTCTCTTCCATTCTCCCTTCCTTCTCCTTCCTTCCTTCCTTCCTTCCTCCCTCCCTCCCTCCCTCCCTTCCCCTCCCCCCTCCCTCTGCCTTGCCCACACGCATAAAAGCCAGGGCCTTCACAGACACCCAGGAGAAGAAGAAGAGCTGAGGATATCTGTCTCTGTGGTCCATTCCAGGCTATGTCCCAATGCCAGCTTGCCTGATGCCAGTGAGGTCTGCAGAGACCTCGCTCTACTAGGTTATCTCTTTTTCCTTTAGCCTGGGCTGGAGGCTTCCTGCTGTCCCCTCCATTGTCATTTTCGCAGTCCTCTTTCTCCTTCCTTCTCATGTGGACCTATCTCCGTCCAGTTGGCTCTTCCCTCACGAAATAAATAAGGCCACCACAATGCCAGCCAGCACAAAAGACACAAGATCTGCTGCAGAGATCTGGCTGGTTTTTGACGCCTCTTTCTCTCTCTCTCTGTGTCTTCTTCAGCCAGCTGGAGGGGAACGGAAAATTTTAACTATTTTCCCAGCATTGTTTCAAACCCGCTAAGCATTGTGCAATGCTGGCACAATTGGGGAAAAAAAGAAGATATCTCCACCAACATCCCCCTTGTCGATACAGTGACCTTTCTGAGGCGGTATTTTCAACAATTTCTTTCTTTCTTTCTTCAATTTCCGAGGCCTTTTTATGAGCAAGCATGCTGAGGTAAACCAGACCCCCACTGTGTTATCTGCCCAATTTATCAAGCCTGTATTTGTGGCCGGGCTATTCCGCCGTCTGGCTTGACGCTGGGCCCGGAGACTCCGGGCAGAGAGAGACGGAGGAAGAAGAGAGAAATGTCAACACTAACCCAATTCCCCTAAAATGAAATAAAAGAAGAAGAAAGTAAATAAAGAACGGGTGAACAAACTGCCTTTATCTACATTAGGATGGTGAAGAAAGAGGGCCAAAAGAACAAAGTTGATTTTTAGGATACCTCGGTTTTTTTGCACGTCTATAGAAATTCTCAGCCATTCAGGTCATGGTTGTCCCAAATATGCTTTTTCAGGAGACAACTGGACTTTCTTGTTTTTTTTTTCTTTGAAGATGTTTCGCTTCTCATCCAAGAAGCTTCTTCAGCTCTGACTGGATGATGGGGAACGGAAGGATTTATATTCCATGCAGACAGCTGATCGTTTGGATTATTTTTAGAGAGTGGTTGAAGCACTTGGAGGCTTATCTGTATCCTCAGATAAATCCTTCCATTCACCACCATCCAGTCAGAGCTGAAGAAGCTTCTTGGGTAAGAAGCAAAACATCTTCAAAAGAAAAAAACAGAAAGTCCAATTGCCTCCTGAAAAAGCACCTTTGGGACAACCAAGACCTGGATGACTGAGAATCTCTATAGACCTTTAGCTATCCAGTTTGAGATTCACTTTACAACGATGGCAAGAAAGGTCGTAAAACAGGACAAAACTCACTTAAGAAATGTCTCACTTAACAACAGAAATGTTGGGCCAAATTATGGTCACAAGTTCGAGGACTACCTGTATTCTGTTCCCTAGGAATGACTAATGCAAATGTATTGAGTTGAAGCTATTCAGCAAAACTAACTTTGGAACTGAGTGCTGTAGGATGGATGCTTCTAGTTCAACACATTTTTTTAAAAGAAAAACTAGATTAAAAACATTTCTTTTGTTTCCAAGCCTATTGTGCAACGAGTATTTTTGTTCCAAGGTTTTTACTGCATTTGTTTTGAAAAGAGTGTTTTCTGCATTTTATTGAGCCGTGTCACATTTTTTCTTTCTTTGTTCGGTTCAGGCACAAAGGGCATTTTATGTTCTTTAATTTCCATCCTATTCACACAGAGGCCTAATTAATACTTGGGTTTTTTTAACAGCCTCCTCAAAATATTCTTGTTATTTTCTATCCTGCCAGCAGATGCTGAACATGAACGGCAAACTTATGAATAGCTATGGAAGAAGAACAATAAAAACTAAATTTTGGGGAGAGAGAGAGGGAGGGAGGGAGGGAGGGAGATGATATATTAGAAAGATAGATAGATAAATAAATAGAAAGATGATAGATAGGTAGATTTAGATTTAGATTTATTATTAGAGTTGGAAGGGACCTTGTAGGTCATCTAGTCCAACCCCCTGCTCAAGCAGGAGTTCCTAAATCATTTGAGACAGATGGCAGTCCAGTCCAGATGATAGATAGATGGATAGAGAGAGACAATAGATTAGTTAGATTAATTAGATTAGCTAGATAGATAGTTAAAGAGAGAGAGAGATGATAGATTAGATAGATAGATGATAGATAAATAGAAAGGATAAATAGGTTGATAGGTGATAGACACACAGAGAGATAATAGATTAGATTAGATAGCTAGCTAGCTAGCTAGCTAGCTAGCTAGCTAGCTAGCTAGATAGATAGATAGATAGATAGAGATGATAGATTAGATTAGATAGATAATAGATGATAGATAAATAGAAAGGTTAAATAGGTAGATAGAGAGAGAGATTATAGATTAGATTAGATTAGATTAGATAGCTAGATGGATGGGTGGATGGATGGATAGATAGATAGATGGATGGATGGATGGATGGATGGATGGATGGATGGATGGATGGATGGATGGATGGATGGTTTTGCTTAATTTCCACCTAGAAATTAACAACCTACTCTCTAACCAACAATTTGGTTTTAGAAAAAAAATCCTGTAATCTACAACTTCTACACTGCAAAAACATATGGACTACAAAACTCGATCAGGGCAAAGAAATCGATGCAATTTACATAGACTTCTGTAAAGCCTTCAACTCAGTGGTACACGACAAACTACTTCTGGAACAAAAATCCTACAGCATCTCTGGACCCCTACATAACTGTATGAATTACTGAACAGTAGTTCGGAGAACCAGCAAATACCACCTCTGGCTGACCACAGAGTGGGGAGGGAATGGGGATTTTGCAATATCCTTCCCCCAGGAGTGGGGAGGAAATGGCGATTTTCCAGTATCATTCCCCCAGGAGTGGGGAGGGAATGGGGATTTTGCAATATCCTTCCCACAGGAGTGGGGAGGGAATGGGGATTTTGCAATATCCTTCCCCCAGGAGTGGGGAGGAAATGGCGATTTTCCAGTATCATTCCCCCAGGAGTGGGGAGGGAATGGGGATTTTGCAATATCCTTCCCCCAGGAGTGGGGAGGGAATGGGGATTTTGCAATATCCTTCCCACAGGAGTGGGGAGGGAATGGGGATTTTGCAATATCCTTCCCCCAGGAGTGGGGAGGAAATGGCGATTTTCCAGTATCATTCCCCCAGGAGTGGGGAGGGAATGGGGATTTTGCAATATCCTTCCCCCAGGAGTGGGGAGGGAATGGGGATTTTGCAGTATCCTTCCCCCTGGAGTGGGGAGGGAATGGGGATTTTGCAGTATCCTTCCCCTGGAGTGGGGAGGGAATGGGGATTTTGCAGTATCCTTCCCCTGGAGTGGGGAGGGAATGGGGATTTTGCAGTATCCTTCCCCTGGAGTGGGGAGGGAATGGGGATTTTGCAGTATCCTTCCCCTGGAGTGGGGAGGGAATGGGGATTTTGCAGTATCCTTCCCCTGGATTGAAGAGGGAATGGGGATTTTGCAGCATCCTTCCCCCTGGAGTGGGGAGGGAATGCGGATTTTGCAGTATCCTTCCCCCTGGAGTGGGGAGGGAATGGGGATTTTGCAGTATCCTTCCCCTGGAGTGGGGCGGGAATGGGGATTTTGCAGTATCCTTCCCCCTGGAGTGGGGAGGGAATGGGGATTTTGCAGTATCCTTCCCCTGGAGTGGGGAGGGAATGGGGATTTTGCAGTATCCTTCCCCTGGATTGAGGAGGGAATGGGGATTTTGCAGTATCCTTCCCCTGGAGTGGGGAGGGAATGGAGATTTTGCAGTATCCTTCCCCTGGAGTGGGGAGGAATGGGGATTTTGCAGTATCCTTCCCCTGCCATGCCCACCAAGCCATGCTCACCAAGCCACACCCACAGAACCGTTATAAAAACTTTTGGATTTTACCACTGCTTCATCCTTATTGCCATTTATAATCATATTCCCTCCTCCCTGGATTATGCATTCCACTTCTTTGTCTCCAACCCCGCCACTCATTTCTCCCAAATAATAAAAAAACAGGCCCCCCCTCAATACATTTCCAACTCCAGAAGAAAGCCATCAAGGAAATAATGGAACGTGATTAGAGAGGACCTCTCCATAATCGAGAAATGCACCGTGATTCAGCTCTGGCTGCCTTCCAGAGTTCCCCATGCAATCAGCCAAAGATGGGTGTTTGAGAAAACAGAACTGGCAAAAGTAACTTTGAAGAACGGGTTGCCTCGGCAACGGAACTGTAAATACTTAACCGCCAACGTTAAGTGGTACCCGAAGATGCTTGGATTTGAGATGGCTCGGAAGAATGGCACAATTTCCCTCGGCTGAAAACACACCTCGCATTCGGTCCTCCCACCCACTTAGATCTGCCCCTGCGTTCGTTCTTTTAATTGCAGAATATTCCACCTGGTCACGAAAATGCTTGCTGTGATGTTACGGAAAGGAAGGTTCAAAAGATGCAACTGCTTTGATTGACATTTCTGCTCCCAATTGGAATTTTGCAATCTGGGGGTATGGCTCTCCTTTTCTGAAGGCCAAGGTGTGTCTCTGAGACCAGGATAGAAAAAGCAAGGAAAATGTGAGAATGCAGCATTTTCAAATATACCAGCGCTAGGGTCATTGCGCTGATGTGAAAACAGAGGAAAGTTTTAATTTCCAATCAATCAATATCAATCAATCCAAGGTCCCTTCCAACTCCGTTAACTCTGAGAACAAAGAAATAGTATAGGTCTCCTGGGTGAGCAGGGGGTTGGACTGGAAGACCTCTAAGGTCCCTTCCAATTCTCTTACTGAGAACTATTAACCAGAACTTGTGGGTGCTCCATCACTGGAGGCTTTCAAAAAGAGGCTGGACAACCATTTGTCTGAAATGGTGTAGGGCAGGGGCGGGTTCCTAATATTTTTACTACCACTCTGTCGGCGTCGCTTATTTTGTGGGTGTCGCTTGCCAGCCATGTGACCAGGTGGGCGTGGCTTGCCGGCCATGTGATCGGTGGGCGTGGCTTCTCAGACTGCTGAAGGGAGGGGAACTGAGATAGATCCTGCCGCCCATTCCCCCTCCCCTCAGCAGCTCGAGAAGCCTCAAACGTGCAAAAATGCCTAGGATCATCACCGCGCGTTCGTGGCTTCTTGGACTGCTGAAGGGAGGGGAATGGAGAGAGTTCCTGCCGCCCGTTCTTTCAGCATCTCATGTGCTCCCTCAGCCATCCTCCCCTGCTTGGACTCACTGTGGGGTAGGAAGGCAGCACATGTGCAGTGCCGGAAGCTCAGCTTCTGGGCATGCGCAGAAGAAAATTTAAAAAAAAAATTTAAATTTTTTTTTTAATGGCGGCGTCTAGGCACCGGCAACTGACCGCACCGGTACTGTGACATCACCAGCGGGCCGCTACCGGTGGTATAGAGTGGACCGCAGCGGTAGGAACCCACCACTGGTGTAGGGTCTCCTGTTTGAGCAGGGGGTTGGACTATAAGACCTCCGAGATCCCTTCCAACTCTATTATTCCATTTTATGTTCTAAGTCTTGACAGGTGGCTAAATCCCATCTTCTGTTCTTCCCTACTCCAGATAAGGAGAATGATGCTCTTTTGCCAGCTGTTGACATTTAGTGGGACGAGTCTAATCACCCCTTAATATGCTTTGTACACCATAAATCAGGACACCAGCATTTGGTGGCACCATACCTGGACAGCAGAGGGAACAGAGTGCAAATTAGCCAGTCTTAACTTTCTGACAGCTGAAAAACGGATGGATTGTACATTAACTGAGCTGTTCCCTGATCAAGGCCCACTATGAACCTCTGCAAATATCAATCAGAATAGAGCTGGAAGGGGCCTTGGAGGTCCTCTAGTCCAACCCCCTGCTCAAGCAGGAGATCCTATACAATTTGAGACAAGTGGCTATCCAAACTTTTCATAAAAACCTCCGGTAATGGATGTGTATGGAGATTCTCCGTCATCCTGGTCATGGTTGTCCCAAAGGTGCTTTTTTCAAGAGGCAACTGGACTTTCTGGTTTTTCTTTGAAGAGGTTTCGCTTCTCATCCAAGAAGCTTCTTCAGCTCTGACTGGATGGTGGGGAAATGGAAGGATTTATACATTCCCCACCATCCAGTTAGAGCTGAAGAAGCTTCTTGGATGAGAAGTGAAACCTCTTCAAAGAAAAACCCACAACTCCTAGAGGCAAGCTGTTCCACTGGTTAATTGTCCTCACTGTCAGGAAATTTCTCCTTACTTCCAGGTTGCTTCTCTCCTTGATTAGTTTCTTCTCCTGCCTTCAGGGGCTTTGGAGAATTCAAACGGGAATTCTCCAATCCTTCCTGCCAGTTTGTGGGCATGAGAATGTGGTCAGGCAACTATTATCTTAGACCAGGTTTGTCAAACTCAATTTCATGGTGGGCCACATCAGAGCTGTGGTTAACCTTGGGGGCGTGGGAGGCGTGGCGTGGTCAACTGGGTGGGTGTGGCCAACTGGGTGGGCATGGCCAACTGGGTGGGAGTGGCCAGCTTGACGCCACTCCCCAAACTGCTTTCATGTTTCTTCTTCACATTGGGTAGACCGGGCCGATGCCACGCAGGCCTGATCTTTCCTCTTTGCATTGGGTAAACCAGGACGGCCCCGCGGGCCAGATCCAGGGGTGGGCTGCTGTGGGTTCGCAGGCGTTTGGGAGAACCTCTAGCTAAGATTCTGTGCAGTTCAGAGAACCCCCAAATCCCACTGCTGGCTGGCCCCGCCCACCCTGCCCCTCCCCTCCCAGGAGTCCCCACACAGCCAGTTTTGGATGAAGGTAAGTGCAGGGCATGCGCGGAGGCTCCGGGAGGGTGAAAAATGAGCCTACCGGAAGTTCGGGCCCATTTCCGGCCTCCAGAGCGCCTCTGGAGCCTGGGGCATTTTCACCCTCCCGGAGTCTCGAGGAAAACCTCCGGAGCCAGGGGAGGGCAAAATCGCCCCCCCCCCGCTGTGGTGCAGGAGGCCAAATAGGCCACACCCACCATGGCCATGCCCACCCAGCAACTGGGCAGAGAACCCCTTGCTAATTTTTTTGAAGCCCACCCCTGGCCGGATCCGACCACTGCGGGCTTTGAGTTTGACACCCCTGTGGGACACCCACAAAGGACTCAGCATTGCCTTGCTGCATCTCCTAATTTATTGTAATATTAATATCTCCATTAGCCCCATTGAGCCGAAAACAGTTTGAAGCCGGCGAGTGTTTCATATTCTTACTCGGCCATTTGTCTCTGTCCGATCTCTCTGGAAGAAAACTCGAGGTAACTGACTCCGCTAATAGCCTCCCTGAATTCCTGGGTTTTTATTCTAAAAGATTTAAGTTGCCGGCATTTAATTAATGGGATAGAAGTGCGGGATTTATGGGAAGGGTATTTTTTAAAAAAGATAATAGTTGCTTATTGCTATATATAAAAAGCCATTGCAAGGTGTTGGTTTTTTTGTACAGCAGATGGATTGCTCCGATATAGCAAGGATTTTAGATTTATTATTAGAGTTGGAAGGGACATTGTAGGTCATCTAGTCCAACCCCCTGCTCAAGCAGGAGTTCCTACACCAATTGAGACAGATGGCAGTCCAGTCTCTCCTTGAAGGTCGCAAGTATTGGGGCTCTCACAACCTCCGCTGGCAAGCTGTTCCTCTGGTTGATCGCTCTCACCGTCAGAAAGTTTCTCCTCACTTCCAGGTTGAATCTCTCCTTGGTCAGCTTCCATCCGTTATTCCTTGTCTGGCTTTCTGGTGCCATAGAGAACAGCCTGACCCCCTCCTCTCTGTGGCAGCCCCTCAAGTATTGGAACACTGCTATCATGTCTCCCCTGGTCCTTCTCTTCGTCAGAATGGCCAAGCTCAGTTCCTGCAACCGCTCTTTGTATGTTTTATTTTCCAGACCCTTTATCATCCTGGTTGCTCTCTTCTGCACTTTCTCTAGGGTTTCAATGTCTTTTTTGTAATGTGGTGACCAAAACTGGATGCAGTACTCTAGGTGTGGTCTGACCAAGGCTTTATAGAGTGGTACTAGTACCTCTCTGGTCCTTGATTGTATCCCTCTGTTTATGCAGCTCAGGACTGTGTTGGCTTTTTTGGCTGCTGCTGCACACTGCTGGCTCATATTTAGTTGGCTGTCTACCAAGACTCCAAGATCCCTCTCACAATCGCTGCTATTGAGTGTGGTTTCACCCAGTTTGTATGTGTATTTTTGATTCTTCTTACCTAGGTATAGAATTTTACTTTTCTCCGTGTTAAATTTCATTTTATTGGTTTGGGCCCAGTGTTCGAGTCTGTTGAGGTCCCTCTGGATTTTGAGTCTGTCCTCTGGGGTGTTTGTTACTCCCGCCAGCTTGGTATCATCTGCAAATTTGGTTAGTTCTCCTGCTATTCCCTCATCTAGGTCATTTATGAATATATTGAAGAGTACTGGGCCTAGGACGGAACCTTGTGGTACCCCACTGCTTACTTCTCTCCATGTGGACTTAGTGCCATTGAGGACTACTCGCTGGTTATGGCTGGTCAGCCAATTGTTAATCCATCTGGTTGTGTAGCTGTCTATCCCACTTTTTTCTAGCTTTTTTCTAGCTTCGAGCAGGGGGTTGGACTAGAAGACCTCCAAGGTCTCTTCCAACTCTGTTGTTCCACGTTCTATCTTTCTGATGCCTCCAAAGCCAAATTTTGCATCCTAGCCACAAGCTCGAGAAGATAAACCGCAGGAGAAGGAGGGGAACCAAGATCGAATCATCGGACGCGTCTCGTCTGGCAATGCATTAATCTTGCCTCTTGTCTTCTCCAAATAGCTCTGCTGTTGTAACATAATTATAGGCAGAAATTGACCTTTCAGGCATATTTTGAATTCAAAAATGTATTTAAAACCCTCACTGGGCTCCGTTTTTCCACGTTCAGCATGTTGCTTTCCTGCTTTGGACCGGGTCAGCCAACTGAAGGAAAAGAGGCTGAGATGATGGAAGTCAAGGGAGAATAGATTTGGTTAGCAACCAAGGAAATATAAAATGTTTACATGGCTACCTTTAACCTCCAATTGAATCAGCGGGAATCCCGAAGTTCCCGGAGAGGCGAAGCTAATCGTAATGGGAAAGTAAATTGTTGCCATTCTACCCCCAAAGCCTTTTAATGTAATTCGATCAATCTGTTTAGCTTGGGTAAAACTCAGATTTATACCTGGCGCGGACAATGGAAAAGTTCAAACGTTGTTTGGTTGTCGTGGGGATATTCATCCTCCAAAATTTGTGTTTGTAATGGACAGACGTTGGTGGCATCCTGCAGAGCGAGGAGAACACAATTTGGCTGGAAGATGAGAGGCCAAACATGAGTGACAGGAGAGAATCTTTGCAGCTCAGGGCTGAATTGTGGGATCTTTGCTGCTCTCTGTGCTTGATGGTTTCCTTGCAGACGTTTCATTACCAAACTAGATAACACCATCAGTGCTAGGAGTCCAGTCTATATGTGTACTTCTGGTTTTTCTTGCCTAAGTGTAAGACTTTATCGGAAATATATACAGGGTAGATTGTCTCCGTCTGCGTGAGCTCGCATCTGCTCAACTCTTTAGTCTCCAACTCTGGAGCTCAGAAGGTCCTTGAGCTTGGAGGTTTGCTGGCAGCAAAATATCTCTCCAAGCTTCTCGATAAGGAAGCAGACCAAGAAGTAAAAAAGATGTGGAGACTCTAGAAAGAGTGCAGAGAAGAGCAACAAAGATGATTAGGGGACTCGAGCATATCTAGTTATATAAAACTTATGAAGAATGGTTGCAGGAGCTGGGTATGTCTAGTTTAATGAAAAGAAGGATCAGGGGAGACATGATAGCAGTGTTCTAATATCTCAGGGGTTGTCCCAAAGAAGAGGGAGTCAAGCTATTCTCCAAAGCACCTGAGGGTAGAACAAGAAGCAACGGGTGGAAACTAAACAAGGAGAGAAGCAACTTAGAACTAAGGAGAAATTTCCTGACAGTTAGAACAATTAATCCGTGGAACAGCTTGCCTCCAGAAGTTGTGAATGCTCCAACACTGGAAGTTTTTAAGAAGATGTTGGACAACCATTTGTCTGAAGTGGTGTAGGGTTTCCTGCCTAAGTTGGACTAGAAGACCTCCAAGGTCCCTTCCAACTCTGTTATTCTATTCTATTCTATGTAGTAATTGTAATTTTCTATTAGGTCAGAAGGTGATTCAAGTCTCCTTTATGCTGAATATCCAAGCATCTTCAGGCTAGGGGGGAAATTATTGGAGATGTGTCAGTGTTTTATCCTCTTAAAGATGCTCCTTAAATCATGATTTTGCAAGGATGCGGAGTGGTTCACCGCCAACATCTGCTCAAAATAAAGATGAACTGTATAAAATGGTTTATAGGTGGCACCTACCACCAGCGAGGCTAGCAAAAATGTTTAAAAATATGTCTGCCAAATGTTGGAAATATGATAAAAAACCGGGCACATATTATCACCTGTGGTGGACGTGCCCAAAAGGAAAAAAAACTTTTGGATGAAAGGTTAGAAAAAAAATGTTAAGACAGCATATAGATTTTAAGCCAGAACTATTTTTGTTAGGTATAATTCCAGAAAAAAATATGATAAAAGGAATGTATATGGCAAATTTAGACAGCATACTACAAAGCAGAGACATCACCCTGCCAACAAAAGTGCGTATAGTCAAGGCTATGGTTTTCCCAGTTGCAATATATGGCGCTGAAAGTTGGACCATAAGGAAGGCTGAGAGCCAAAGAATGGAGGCCTTTGAACTATGGTGCTGGAGAAGACTCCTGCGAGTCCCTTGGACTGCAAGGCGATCCAACCGGTCAGTCCTAGAGGAGATCAACCGTGACTGCTCTTTAGAAGGTCAGATCCTGAAGAGGAAACTCAAATACTTTCGCCACCTAATGAGAAGGAAGGACTCACTGGAGAAGAGCCTAATGCTGGGAAAGATTGAGGGCAAAAGAAGAAAGGGACATAAGAGAATGAGGTGGCTGGATGGGGTCACTGAAGCAGTCGGCGTGACCTTAAATGGACTCCAGAGGATGGTAGAGGACAGGAAGGCCTGGAGGAACGTTGTCCATGGGGTTGAAATGGGTCGGACAAAACTTTGCAACTAACAACAACAAATATTTGATATTGCATGTTTTAACAGCAGCAAGAATTGTATTTGCACAACATTGGAAAAACGAGGAAACACCTACGGAAGAGGATATAATTAAAAAGAAATATTGGACTGTGCAGAAATGGACAGATTAACACTGAAGATAAAAGAAAAAGAAGACATAGAACATTTTCAAATTTGGGACTTGTTTTATCGATGGCTGGATAAAAGAGGTAGAAATTAGGAACTTGCGAAGTATTACTATGTAAACGAATCGACCCAGACAGTACACTGTTCATTAAGCACATATTGTATGTAAAGAGAAAACAAATTTAAAAAATATTTTAATAATAAATAAATAAACAAACAAACAAACAAACAAACAAACAAACAAACAAATAAATAAATACCGAACCGTCGAAAATATCCCGTGCTTATTAGGGAGTTTTACAATTGCTTTTGCCAAGAGGAGAGATCCCCTTCCTGTTCTCTTCACGTCCCCTTCCTAATTAAAATGACCTCTTTGCATCATCATCATCATCATCATCATCATCATCATCATCATCATCATCATCATCATCATCCTCTTTTAATGACCCCATAATCCCTTGCAGGGGCGGAGTCCAGGCAACTGAATGGAGCTAGCAGAGTGTTTTACTGGCCGGTTGCCCTTCCTGTCGCCAATGTGGAGTTTTGTTCAGCAGATATATTCTTAGTGAGCCCAAGAGAGAGAAACATCTGCTTCTACCTAGGATCGAACTCACAGCCTCCTGATTGTTAGGCCAGAGCTCCATCTCTAGACCACTCCAAATGACCTCTTTGCATCCCCTTCCAAATTTAAATGACCTCTTGAAGAAAGAGATCGCTTCGGCTTTCCAGGAAAAGATACGACTTCTTAGAAATCGAGCGGTAGAGCCTTTCCAACCCTAGGATTCCAGGCAGGTAGGAATCACGAAAAAAGTTATTGGTGCTTATTAGAACCCTGTTCAAACTATTGGGTTGCTAATATATGAACAAGCCACAAATCAATGTTATGTGTATATTGCTTTAAATGAATTGTAGGCTGATTACTATATAAGGCAGCAAGAGAGCATGCTCAGAATAGTGATGGTGATTAATGTCTGTGTGTGTTTGAAGGTGTGTTCTGGAGTGCTGACTCTCTGCTGATTATCTCTGCTGCTTCACTGTTGAGTAATTGACTTTGTGACTGTGTGAAATTACTGTGAAGAGCTGCTGTGGAAAGAGTAACTATCTGTGATAGTGTAGATTTGATTGATAGCTGTAATCTTTTTTTGTTAGTTAAACAAAGATAGGCCAGAAGAAGATTCTTCATATGGACTGACTTACTGTATATAACTTGGACTTCCTATTGAACTTTGCCACTACTTTAAGTAAACTATTTGTAAATACTAAACTGATTTATTTATTGACTGAATAGCATTCATATCAAACTGCAACACCACAACCACAACACATTTTGTTGTGTATGTGCTCAACAGCACAATAACTCCTTAACAGCGCTATCTAACGAGCTCGCTCTTCTTAAAAACACCATTTCATCCCCAAATCCCTCCCCTGCCTGTAAATCTTCAAAATCGTAAAGATAGGTATCCTCATTAAAACTGGTTCTCCTGTTTGACAGGCGAAGTTGGTTTCGGCTGTGGGTGATGAACGCAATATGACAGGTGGCGGTGCCTCTGTCCGGGGTACTGAATCTCAATAAAGTGTCTCTCATAACCAGATGTTGAAATAACCCCTGCATTTATATGCACTTTTTATCAGAAGGAGAGAAGTGCGCGACGCAGCTCCCTGTGGGCCTGGGTAGGAGGGAATACTAAGAATTTGATTTATTTGTTTAAATATTAAATGTATAGGCTGCCCATCTCACTATCAAGGGACAAGCGGGACCAGCAGAATGATGGGAAAACTAAAGGAAGTCCAGAGAAAAAGGGGTTGTTGTTTTTTAACTGGTAAAGGAGAATATTTGTAGCTCAGGGTTGAAATGAGAGGTCCTTGGCGCTCCCTGAACTTATGGTGGTTTTCTTGCAGACGTTTCATGACCCAACTAGGTAACAATATCAGTGCTAGAAGGTAATGGGGTTTACAGAGAGGAGGAGGAGGAGGAGGAGGAAGAAGAAGAAGAAGAAGAAGAAGAAGAAGAAGAAGATGAAGAAGAAGAAGAAGAAGAAGAAGAAGAAGAAGAAGAAGAAGAAGAAGAAGAAGAAGAAGAAGAAGAAGAAGAGGAGGAGGAGGAGGAGGAGGAGGAGGAGGAGGAGAAGGAGGAGGAGGAGGAGGAGGAGGAGGAGGAAGAGGAAGAGGAAGAGGAAGAGGAAGAGGAGGAGGAGGAGGAAGAAGAAGAAGAAGAAGAAGAAGAAGAAGAAGAAGAAGAAGAAGAAGAAGAAGAAGAAGAAGAAGAAGAAGAAGAAGAGATGAAAACATTGATGATTAACACTAATGGTTAGGAATAGAGTCTACAGACAGCATTTATTTTATAACATGCCTACATTTTCAAATTATTATTCCACTTCGTTATCACATGCACTTACTTCCTGCCTCAACTCATTTTTCATTACATCTATTGTTTTTTTTTATCTAGGCCTGCCAACTGAGGAATCTAATGGACTCCTATTCATGAAAAATTATGGCATAATTAGTCTTGAAGGTGTCACTTGCAGTGATCTAATTGCAACAATTATTCACTATTATAAATGATTATAGAACTTCCCTTTGGGGAAGAGGGGGACGAGCCAAGTTCCTAGTCCTTAAGATTCTGGAGATCCCATTTAAAAATGATACTCATTTCAGTCTGCTATTTTAGCCTTCCTTTCCTAGGGTTGGATGGATCTAATGAAACTGGCCATAGCCAGGAAAATATATGCTTATTTGTACAGCTGTATGCCCTGAAATGTTTGCTCTTACATTAAAAGAGGACGAACCAACCCTTTAAAGAGAATTTCTAGCGTTATTAGTGCAGGATGTATGTATGTATGTATGTATGTATGTATGCATGTATGTATGTATGTATGTATGGTGGGATTCAATTTTTTTACTACAGGTTCTGTGGGCGTGGCTTGGTGGTCGTGGTGTGGCTTGGTGGGCGTGGCTTGGTGGGTGTGGCAGGGGAAGGGTACTGTAAAATCTCCATTTGCTCCCGATCAGCTGGGATTTGGGAGGCAGAGAATAGATGGGAGCGGAGCCAGTCAGAGGTGGTGTTTACTGGTTCTCCGAACTACTCAAAATTTCCGCTACCGGTTCTGCAGAACTGGTCAGAACCTGCTGTATCTGTATGTGCATGTTTATGTGTATGTATATGTGTATGTGTATATGTGTGTGTGTGTGTGTGTGTGTGTGTGTGTGTATGTGTATATGTGTGTGTGTGTGTGTATACTGTATATGGGTATGGCTAGCTAAATAGCTTGAAATACTGTAGATCTATACTAGTCTCCCTTTATTTATCAGTTCTTTGTAAGTTGGAATACACACACACACACACACACACACACACACACACACACACACACACACACACACACACACATACACACACACACACACACACACACACACCATATTTTTGGAGTATAAGACACACCTTTTTCCTCCCTAAAAGAGGCTGAAAATTTGGGTGCGTCTTATACTCCGAATGTAGGTTTTCCGAATCTTTCTTTCCCAGACCTAACGAGGTGCTAACGATCTTCCCGGCTTCCTACTCCTCTTTGCAGGCTTGTTTTCATTCCTACTCCCTCTGAAAAAGGTTTTTTCAGCCCTAACCAGGGGATAAAATAATGTGCTGAAGCTGAACAGAGTAAGGACACTAGCCAGATGAATACCTGGTAGGTAGATTTCCCCCCCCCTATTATCCTCCCCCAAAACTGAGGTGCATCTTATACTCCGAAAAATACGGTACACACACACACACACACACACACACACACACACACACACACACACACACACACACACACACACACACACACTGTATATATATATATTCCCCATCTTCTTATTTATCAGCCAGAATCCCTTAGAATCTTCCTTCTAAGGCTTATTATTTTGATTATGTTTCTAATGGTCACCTTTTAACTAATATTCCCGTTTTTGGTCTCAGCTGAATAGACAAAATAGCATCGTGCCAAACGGTAAGGTTTATATTTGGTCTCTAGCAGATGTGCACTAAGCTCCCTTTTTTAATTAAAACATATCGTACTTAGAAATAAGCTTTTGTGCCCCTGCAAGATAGGCCTTCATTAGAGGCCCGTTACTTGAAACACGCCATTCGTCACCCAGGGATAATTTCCTGTAAATATATTGTATTCTTCCCCCCAAGCGATGCTAGGAATAACGTTTAAAATTCTCCGCTCGCGTCTCCTTATAATGTAATTGATAACAACGTGGTCAGTTCTTTTATATTCCTTCATTTTTTTTCCTGTTCCTTTTCCCTTGCTTTCTTGTTCTCGTTCTTTGTAGGAGAGGAGGAGGAGGAATGTGGGGTCCTTGGTGCTCTTTGAATGTGGTTGTTTTCTTGCAGACGTTTCATGACCCAACTAGGTAACATCATCAGTGCTGGAAAAGAGTGGGATTTGAAGAGAGGAGGAGCAGGAGGAGGAGCAGCAGGAGAACTGTGGGGTCCTTGGTGCTCTCTGAGCTTGGTGGCTTTCTTGCAGACGTTTCATGACCCAACTAGGGAACATCATCCCTGCTGGAAGGGAGTGGGGTTTGCACGGATGATGTTCCCTAGTTGGGTCATGAAACGTCTGCAAGAAAACAATTAACTTCAAAAAACGCTAAGGATCCCACAGTTCAACCCTGAGCTACAAATATTCTCTTTTATTGGTGGGACACAAATGGGACAAATTTCCATGTAGGCCAAGCTCAACCAAGGAACACCTATTCTTTCTGCACAAAGGCCTACACAGCATGTCCCTCCTTCCAGTGTCAGAAACAGACCTCCAATAAACTGTACAGAGCTAGGAGTGATGATGTTAACTAGTTGGGTAATGAAACGCCCACAAGAAAACAAGCTCAGAGAGCACCAAGGATCCCACAGGTGAACCCTGAGCTACAGATATTCTCTTCTGTTGGTAGGATGACAGAAAAAAAACACTTGTATCTAATCAGAGAGGAGGTCCCATTCCCTTCCAGCACTGATGATGCTACTCAGTTGGGTAATGAAACGTCTACAAACAACCAAGCTTGGAGAGCACCAAGGAACTCAGTCCTTCTCCTTCTCCATCGCCTTAAACTTCTCTTTCTCTCTCTTCTTCTCCTTCTCCCTCTCTTTCTCCTTCCCCTTCTCCTTCTCCTTTCTCTCTCCTCCTTCTCCTACTTTCTCTCTTCTCCTTCTGTCTCCTTCTCCGTCTCTATTGTCTAAAATTTCTTTCTCTCTCTCCTCCTTCTCCTTCTCCTTCTCTCTCTCCTTCTCCTACACTCTCTCTTCTTCTTCTCCATTGCTTTAACCTTATCTCTCTCTCTTATTCTCCTCCTACTCTCTCTTCTCCTTCTCCTTCTGTCTCCTTCTCCTTCTCTATTGCCTAAAATTTCTTTCTCTCTTTCACCTCCTTCTCCTTCTCCTCTCTCTCCTTCTCCTACAACCCTCTCTTCTCCTCCTTCTCCATTGCTTTAACCTTATCTCTCTCTCTCTTCTTCTCCTACTCTCTCTCTTCTCCTTCTTCTGTCTCCTTCTCTATTGCCTAAAATTTCTCTCTCTGTCCTCCTTCTCCTCTTTTTCTCCTTCCCCTTCTCCTACTTTCTCTCTTCTCCTCCTTCTGTCTCCTTCTCCTTCTCTATTGCCTTAAATTTCTTTCTCTCTCTCTCTCCTCCTTCTCCTTCTTTCTCTCTCTCCTTCTCCTACACCCTCTCTTCTCCTCCTTCTCCATTGCTTTAAAACTTATCTCTCTTTCTCTCTTCTTCTCCTTCTCTCCTTCTCTTTCTCTATTGCCTTATACTTTTCTTTTCTCTCTCTCTTCCCCTCCTCCTCCTCCTTCTTTTCCTCCTCTTCCTCCTCCTCTCCACAAACCCCACTCCCTTCTAGCACTATGTTACCCAGCTGGGCCATGAAACATCCACAAGAAAACAACTAAACTCAGAGAGCACCAAGGAACTCAGTCCTTCTCCTTCTCCATAACCTTCTCTTTCTCTCTCTTCTTCTCCTTCTCCCTCTCTTTCTCCTTCCCCTTCTCCTACTTTCTCTCTTCTCCTTCTCCTTCTGTCTCCTTCTCCTTCTCTATTACCTTAAACTACTTTCTCTCTCTCCTCCTTCTCCTTCTCCATTGCTTTAACCTTATCTTTCTCTCTCTCTTCTTCTCCTATGCCTTCTCTCTCTTCTCCTTCTCCTTCTCTATTGCCTTACACTTCTTTCTTTCTCTCTCTTCTTCTCCTTCTCCTCCTCCTCGTCCTCTTCACAAACCCCACTCCCTTCTAGCACTATGTTACCCAGCTGGGCCATGAAACATCCACAAGAAAACAACCAAACTCAGACAGCACCAAAGTCCCTACACCACTCTTTCTCCTCCTCCTCCTCCTCCTCCTCCTCCTCCTCCTCCTCCTCCTCCTCCTCCTCCTCTCCACAAACCCCACTCCCTTTTAGCACTGATGATGCTTCCCAGTTAGGTCATGAAACCTCCGCAAGAAAACCACTAAGTTCAGAGAGCACCAAGGACCTCACTGTCCAACCCTGAGTTCCAAACATGCTCACCTCTGGACCTTGCTTTGATGTTTCCCGACAAAGAGGCTATCTTAGATCTCCACAAAGACGGCTTTGCAACATTAACTAGCAGGGTTGATGCTGGAGAGGAAGCCCATAACATTTATTATTATTATTATTTTGGTCTGTGATACAGAATCTTCGAGAGAGGGGAAAAAATTGCCAGTGAATGGAAGAGATGTTCCTGCAAGCCCACCCTGCGTCTTTGTATGGCTAATAATAGTAGAAGCCACTCAAGAGGCCTCTTAACAGAGGGAGCCTGTGCAATTTTTCTTCTTTGATAGAGAGGTTATTAATGGCTTTTTCTCCCCCACTTCACCTGTTGCTCTCCTCTGCTGTCTTCCGAGCCAAGAAACCACTAGAAAACAACAAAACTCTTCGTTTGGCAGAAGTTGGAGAAAAGAAGAGGAAAAAAAGAAAAGAAAAAAAAACCTCCAGAAGGACAAAGACGGAAGCCGAGGGAAAGAAAAGAAAATGATGAGAAAGGGCCCCGCGGGAAACTGTCATGCCAACAGCTTGTTCCGGTCCTCCGATGAAAGGGAAGGAATATTCCAACATTCCGCGCATTAATAAACACAGCTCTGCCAAATATCAATAATTTATTCAAATGATAGGTCTGGTTCGAGAGAGCAGATGGCCCTTTAGGCGGGACCTGTCACCAAATGATTTCTAGAGGAGCACAATTATTCTTGGTGAAGTCATTAAAGAGAATCGGGTTCTCCCTCGGGCATTCAGGAAAATATTTTTAATCAGAATAGAGCTGGAAGACACCTTGGAGGTCTTCTAGTCCAACCCCTGCTCAAGCAGGATGGCTGTCCAGTCTCTTCTTGAAAACCTCCAGTGATGGAGCACCCACAACTTCTAGTGGCAAGCTGTTCCACTGGTTAATTGTCCTCACTGTTAGGAAGTTTCTCCTTAGATCCAGGTTGCTTCTCTCCTTGATTAGAACCCTATTCAAATGATTGGGTGGTTAATATATGATTAAGCCACAAATCATTGTTATGTGCATATTGCTTTAAATGCATTGTGGATGAATTACTATATAAGCAAGCAAGAGACCATGCTCAATGTGGTTGGTGGTTTATGGTTCAGTGTGGTTTAGTGTGGCTTGGTGTTTGACGGTGTGTTCCGGATTGAAGACTCTCTGCTGATTTACTGATGAGTAGATTACTTTATGACTGTGTGGAATTGCTGTGAAGAGAAGAGTAACTATCTGTGATAGTATAGAATTAAGTGATAGCTGTAATCTTTGTGAGTTAAAACAAAGATAGGCAAGAAGAAGAAACTTCGCATTGACTGAATAACTGTGTATGACTTGGACTTCCTATTTAACTTTGCTACTATTTTGTACATATTAAAGATGTTTATTGACTGAATAGCATTCATATCAAACTGCAACACCATTACTATGTGTACTACAACACATTTCGCTGTGTATGTGCTTAACAGCACAATAACTCCTTAACATTTCCATCCATTGTTTCTTGTCCTGTCCTCTGGGGAGGATGTTTAGTCCCTTGCTCGGCTTTTGGACAACCCTTCTGAACTTCTCCTGCATCTGAGAGCCCGACATTAGATTCTGAGAGAAGAGAAGATTTGCAGCTCAGGGTTGAACTCTGGGGTCCTTGGTGCTCTCTGACCTTGGTGGTTTTCTTGAATCCATTTCACGACCCAACTAGGGAACATCACCAGTGACGTTACCTACTTTGGTAATGCAATATCCGCATGAAAGCAACGAGCAGAGAGACCACCAAGGACCCCATAGTTCTCACGAGACCATTGGGTGAACTTGCCTTATTTCCTGGGATGACCTCAAGAGGTGGCTGCCTGAGTGTGGCCTCAACATCCAGATAAGCAGAGATTAATGCCAAGATTAACACCAGAGCAATAAACCAAGCCATAAACTAGATTAACAATAGTCCAAGAACCAAATTAAGTAACTACTAACTCAAACAGGCAATAAAACAGTAAGTAACAGCCTAAATCAAGGAACTATGAAGAGCAGTGATAGGGCAAGTCACTAGTATATACTGTAACCAGAGAGCAAATCCCAGTCCCTTCTAGTACTGATTATATTACCTAGTTGGGTAATGAAACATCTACAAGAAAACAACCCTGCATAGAGCACACCAATGACATCACAGTCTTCCTCCTCCTCCTCCTCCTCTTCCTCCTCCTCCTCCTTCTCCTCCTCCTCCTCCTCTCAAATCCCACTCTCTTCTAGCACTGATGATATTACCTGATTGGGTAATGAAACATCTACAAGAAAACAACCCTGCATAGAGCACACCAATGACATCACAGTCTTCCTCCTCCTCCTCCTCCTCCTCCTCCTCCTCCTCCTCCTCCTCCTCCTCCTCCTCCTCCTCCTCCTCCTCCTCCTCCTCCTCTTCCTCCTCCTCCTCCTCCTCCCAAATCCCACTCTCTTCTAGCACTGATGATATTACCTAGTTGGGTAATGAAACATCTACAAGAAAACAACCCTGCATAGAGTGCACCAATGACCTCACAGTCTTCCTCCTCCTCCTCCTCTTCCTCCTCCTCCTTCTCCCAAATCCCACTCCCTTCTAGTACTGATGATATTACCTAGTTGGGTAATGAAACATCTACAAGAAAACAACCCTGCATAGAGCGCACCAATGACGTCACAGTCTTCTTCCTCCTCCTCCTCCTCCTCCCAAATCCCACTCCTTGCTAGTAATGATGAGATTACCTAGTTGGGAAATGAAACATCTACAAGAAAACAACCCTGCATAGAGCGCACCAATGATGTCACAGTCATCTTCTTCCTCCTTCTCCTCCTCCTCCTCCTCCTCCTCCTCCTCCTCCTCCTCCTCCTCCTCCTCCTCCTCCTCCTCCTCCTCCTCCTCCTCCTCCTCCTCCCAAATCCCACTCCCTTCTAGTACTGATGATATTACCTAGCTGGGTAATGAAACATCTACAAGAAAACAATCCACTTAGAGCGCACCAATGTCCTCACAGTCCTCCTCCTCCTCCTCCTCTTCCCTCTCACAAACCCCACTGCCTTCTAGTACTGAAGATATTACCTAGTCAGGTAATGAAGCATCTGCAAGAAAACAACCAAGCTTAAAGAGTGCCAAGGACTCCACACTTCATCCCTGAGCTACAAATATTCTCTTTTAACAACAAAAACAAAACAACAACAACAACAACAATAACCTTGTATATAAAGAGAGAGAAAACCCCACTCCCTTCTAACATTGATGAAATTACCTAGTTGGCTATGAAACGTCTGCAAGAAAACAACCAAGCTCAGAGACCATCGAGGACCCCACAGCAGCTAACCCCAACATTCTTTCTTATTGCTGGGTCACAATGAATAATGTTATGTTTAATGCCTTTTAAGGGATGTTAACCCCAGACTCACATACCAGATGGCTGAATAGCCTTACCAAGGCATACAGCTGCACAAAACCTTTAATTAGATATATCATTTTATTCATTTCTTGTTTTCTTTCCCCAACAATGAATTGTTATATTAAACTACTAGTATTTCTCTTTTTACTGTAAAAGCTGGTCAAGAACCATAATAATGGCATATGAAATGATATATGATATATGATATGATACATGATACATGATACATGATACATGATACATGATACATGATACATGATACATGATACATGATACATGATACATGATACATGATACATGATACATGATACATGATACATGATACATGATAATGATACATGATACATGATACATGATACATGATACATGATACGATTTGAGTTGAGTTGAGTTGAGTTGAGTTGGCTTAGTTTGACATGGCTTGGCTTGGCTTGGTTTGATTTGGGTTGACATGGCTTGGCTTGGCTTGATTTGACTTGGATTGGCTTGGGTTGACTTGGCTTGGGTTGACTTGAGTTGAGTTGATTTGAATGATAGTCTTGCACTATCTAGGCTAACAGGCTTGGTTTATAAAGATGATATCAGAGAAAGCAAGCCAAGATAAGCCAATGAATGTGGACAAGAAGAGGGAATAATCCAAGAATTGAATCTTGTTGCATGTACTACTGAAACAGTTTAGAAACTTTTCAAACATATTATTTTGTTTTTCACTCCTTCCTTCTGCCAGAGTTCTTGAAAGTTGTTAGGCTTAGCATCAATAATTAAACATAAATATGAATTTCTAAACACAGAAACAGCTTGGAAATTTACTGGATATAGTACATTCTGTTTCCTTTCTTTGTTTCAGATAATAGAAAGAGATTTTCAGGAGAGTATCCCTTGGACACCATAGGAGGAGAGCTATGTTAGATCTGGAGACTACAACATATGAAGAATGGTTGCAGGAGTTGGGTTTGGTTAGTCTAGAGAAAAGAAGGACTAGGAGGGACATGATAGCAACATTCCATTCCCACTATCCTGTCAGAGCTGAAGAAGCTTCTTGGATGAGAAGCAAAACATCTTCAAAAGAAAAAACAAGAAAGTTCAGTCGCCTCTTGAAAAAAGCACCTTTGGGACAAGCATGACCTGGAGGATTGAGAATCTCTACAGACTTTTAGTTGTACAATTTGGGATGAGACCTTGGAATGGTGTGGGAGTAGGAATGGATTTCCAGAGGAAAAATTGCAGACTACAGGAATCATTAGCACTACTCAGGTGACCCTGAGGATACAGATAAACCTCCAAGTGCTTCAATGACCCTCCAAAAGGATGCAAATGACCAGCTGTCTGCAAGGAATATAAATCCTTCCATTCCTCCACCATCCAGTCAGCGCTGAAGAAGCTTCTTGGATGAGAAGCGAAATGTCTTCAAAAGAAAAAACAAGAAAGTCCAGTTGCCTCCTGAAAAAGCACTTTGGGGCAGTATTCCAGTATTTGAGGGGCTGCCACAAAGAGGAGGGGGACAGCCTATTCTCCACAGCACCTGAAGGCAGGATAAGAAGCAATGGATGGAAACTCATCAAGGAGAAAAGCAACCTAGAACTAAGGAGAAATTTCCTAATAGTGAGAACAATTACCAGTGGAACAGCTTGCCTCATGGAGTTGTGGACGACCCATCACTGGAGGTCTTTCAGAAGACACTGGGCAGTGTGAAATGGTATAGGGCAGTGGTGGCGAACCTTTTTAGGTTCACGTGCCCAAAAGGTGTGTGTGTGTGTGTGTGTGTGCGAGCGCGCGCTAGCACGCGCACCCCCCTTTTTGGCACACGAAAATGCACTTCCGGTTTGTCCGTTTTGTAGTTTTTTGCATTCCGGAGCTTCAGGGAGCTTCCCTGAACCCTCCGGAGTGCAAAAAACAGCTCACCCGGCAAACCGGAAGTGCGTTTTTTCCGCACTTCCGGTTTGCCGGTGGGCAACGCTCGCGTGCCGTCTGCTATGGCTCCGCGTGCCACCTGTGGCACGCGTGCCATAGGTTCGCCACCATGGGTATAGGGTGTCCTTGCTTGAGTAGGAGGTTGGACTAGAAGACCTCCAAGGTCCCTTCCAGCTCTATCCTAATTGAACAACTTCCTTGCTTATCAACGGAAAATGTTGGCCTGAATTGCGGTCATAACTCAGGAGCTAGCTACATTTCTCGAATACTGCATCCAGTTTTGCTCGCCATGATGTAAAAAAGATGTGGAGACTCTAGAAAGATTGCAGAGAAGAGCAACAAAGATGATTAGGGGATGGGAGGCTAAAACATATGAAGAACTGCTTGCCACCAGAAGTTGTAAATGCTCCAACACTGGAGGTTTTTAAGAAGAGGTTGGATAACCATTTGTCAGAAGTGGTGTAGGGTTTCCTGCCTAAGCAGGGGGTTGGACTAGAAGACCTCCAAGGTCCCTTCCAACTGTGTTTTGTTTTGTTTTTCTCTTCTCTTCTCTTCTCTTCTCTCTTCTCTTCTCTTCTCTTCTCTTCTCTTCTCTTCTCTTCTCTTCTCTTCTCTTCTCTTCTCTTCTCTTCTCTCTCCTCTCCTCTCCTCTCCTCTCCTCTCCTCTCCTCTCCTCTCCTCTCCTCTCCTCTCCTCTCTTCTCTTCTCTTCTCTCTTCTCTTCTCTTCTCTTCTCTTCTTTTTTCTCTTCTGTTCTCTTCTCTTCTCTCCTCTCCTCTCTTCTAATTTTGTGCCTCGCCTTCCACCACTTTTCGGCTTCCATTCCAGCCTTCCCCTCCCTCCGTGATGAATGAAATCTGTGTCACTCAGAGCAAATGAATATTTCTTGGCAATAATGACCAGATGGTAACAAGCCTCAGATCTAAATTAAAACATGTGTGATAAATGCCAGGAAAACACCGAAAGACAAAAACCTCAAACCTGGAGTGGAAGTCTCTATAAATCTTGTCTCCCCTGAAAGCCGGTTAGGCTTTCTAAATAGGAATTAAATTATTAAGAAACACGGCAAGGAGAATGCAAATAACGCTTCCCCTTCGACCTCCCCACCACCGTTCTTCCGTGCAACTTCCGTTTTGGTTTTTTATTTTAAAAAATGTGCAGTTCAAAAAAGGCCTGTTTATTCACTGGGCATGCAAAGAGCCGCAAATATAGCCCTCATCTTACGACCCCTAATTGGGGTCCAACATTTCTGTTGCTAAGTGAGACATTTTTAAAGCAAGTTTTGCTCCGTTTTGTCAC
>JALIGW010000032.1:3367624-3368846 GCA_023053685.1 Diadophis punctatus similis | reverse complement strand
AGAGGAAAGATAGAAGGAAGGATGGGAGAAAGAAAGAGAAAGAAAGAAAGAAAGGAAGGAAGGAAGGAAGGAAGGAAGGAAGGAAGGAAGGAAGGAAGGAAGGAAGGAAGGAAGGAAGGAAGGAAGGAAATAAGGATGGAGGGACGGAGGGACGGAGGAAGGAAGATGAGAGGAAGAATGGAAGGATGAATGGCTGGAAGGAAAGAAGAAGAAAAGGAAGGAGTGGTGGTGGAAGGAAGGAGAGGGGGAAGGGAGGGAAGTTGGGATGAGAGCAAGAAAGGATGGAAGGATGGAAAGGAGAGAGGGTGGGAGGGAGGAAGGAAGGAAGGAAAGGAAGATGAGGGAGGGAGGAAGATGAGAGGAGAGAAAGAAAGAAAGAAAGAAAGAAAGAAAGAAAGAAAGAAAGAAAGAAAGAAAGAAAGAAAGAAAGAAAAGAAAATAAGAGGGGACAGAGGGATGGAGGGATGAGGGATGGAGGGATGGAGGAAGGAAGGAAGGAAGAAAAGGAAGGAGTGGTGGTGGAAGGAAGGAGAGGGGGAAGGGAGGGAAGATGAGATGAGAGCAAGTAAGGATGGAAGGATGGGAGGGAGAGAGGGAGGGAGGAAGAAAGGAAGGAAGAAGGGAAGAAAAGAAGGGAGGAGGAAGAGAAGTCGGACAATTTCCAGAATATTTCTGTTCTCCCTCTATGCCCGCACAGAAGCAGCAAACTTCTTTGAACCAAAGAGACTCAAAGCAGTGCCAAACTTGGAGGGGGAGGAGGGGGAGGGGAAGGAGGAGGAGGTCTGTGTTCGCACACTAATTTAATTCTCTAATCCCCCTATAACTCTTGTTGCTGTTTACCCACTGATAAAGTGTGCCAGACTGACACATCTGTGCAACCTGACCTCCCATCTTCAAGGCTATTTGCTGAAAGCAGAGGAATATGAAAACGGGGAGGGGTGGGTGGGGAGAGGCGATCTTGAAGGAATGGATTAGAAGGGGAGGTTCTAGTCTTGCACGCTTCCTTCCCTCCATTCCTCCTTCCTGCTGTGTTTGTGCAAACACTTCAGAGGTGGAGTCTTGCTCAAGAGATTGGGAGAAGATGGGGGGAGAAGCTTTCCACCCCACCCCCCCACCCCGGGATTTGTTCCTTCTTTCCCAGGAGTCCCTTCTCGGCATAAGTTATGCAAATGAAGTGTTTCCATCTCCAGAGTTCCACCTTCACACGTATCAAATTAACTGA